>JAFMOD010000971.1:339663-415645 GCA_019802435.1 Corydoras maculifer
GTTTCCTCCCACAGTCCAAAAACATGGATCAAGTTAATTGAATTCTCAAAATTGCCCCATATAGAGTGTGTCTGTGTGAGTGAGTGTGTGCCCAGCGATGGATTGGCGCCCTGTCCTGGGTCTATCTGCCCAGCGCCTGAGACGTTCTCCCCTGGATGGGCATGGGGAACCCCACCGCGACCCTAATAGAGGATAAGCGGGAGATAATGAATGAATGAATGAAATATTAAGGCATCCGTTAATGCAGCTAATGTTCAAAGTTTGAAGGTTAAATTCGCAAAATCAGCAGAGGGTTGAATACTACTTGGAGGCACTATATATATATATATATATATATATATATATATATATATATATATATATATATATATATATATATATATAGTGGTAGAATGGTGCCCTGTCCTGCGTGTATCTGCCTAGTCCTCAAAAAGTTTTCTCCTGGATGGGCATAGGAAACCCCCCCCAATGGCCATAGTAGAGGGTTAAATGAAAAATAATGAATGAATAAATATGTATTTATTTCTGTTGTCTAGGTACCCTGTCACACATCTTCTGGCTAAGCCTACATAAAATGGGTAGCATTTTTTTTCATTGTAAGGAGAAAAATGAAATCTGCTTCTGAAATTCTGAAATCTGCTTGCAGTAAATGTGGGTAATCCAAATTTCACAGTTCTCCACTGGTCCCCACTGTCCTTACATTTCGGATCAAGTCTAATTCCACTCAGTAAAGCCTCTTTTTTCGTGTGCTGGCAGACCAGCCTGGTATTTGCCTGTTTCAAAAGATTGAAAGTCTCTAATCTTTTATAGTGTTTCAGGAAAAAAAGGAGTAGAAAGAGGAAAAGTGCCCTCTGTTCAGAACTTAAGTTGAAAATGCAAGAAAAGCTATGAATAAATAATTAGGTAACTTATTAATTACATGTAAAGGAAGGTATTTCTGCCTGCATGCTCTCTTTCTTTGGCTTTTGCAGCTCATTAAATATTAAATTACCCAATACTCAATACATCAGAACAAGTGCCTTGATTCAGATTACCAGACTTCATCAAGCCAACCCATTAATCCAGGATAAATCCTGATCATAGAGCCGCAAGAGATAATTGGTATTTTTAGATAATGGCTGAATTGATAAAACACTTGTAAAAAGCTTTCAAACTGTATACTGTAAAATATGCTACATGGAGAAAACATAATGTAAAACCCATATTTATAAAAATATATATACATTAAATGCACACACACACACACACACACACACACACACACACAGGGTGGAGTTTCCATGTTCTCTCCGTGTCTGCTTGAGTTTCCTCCGGGGACTCCAGTTTCCTCCCACAGTTCAAAAACATGGAACAAGTTCAATTGATGGGGAGATCTCTAACTCTCACCAAATACGCACTGGTGTGCCTCAGTGCTCTGTACTTGGTCCTCTCCTCTTCTCACTATACATGACATCACTGAGCACAGTCATCCAGGCGCATGGTTTCTCTTACCACTGCTATGCTGATGACACTCAGCTTCATCTGTCTTTTGTCCCTGACGACACCACCATCTCAAATCGGGTATCTGCCTGCCTCACCGACATATCTGTTTGGATGAAGGATAAATTAAATTTAGAAAAAACAGAGCTTCTCATTATCCTAGCTAAACCCTCAATCCATCACGACCTGACCTTCCAAATTGATGGCTCCACAATCTCCCCAACCGATTCCGTCCAGAACCTTGGTTTTACATTAGACTCCCACCTTAAACTCTCTGATCATGTTATCAAAACCACCACTTCCTGTAGATTCCTTCTTTACAACATAAGGAAGATCAGACCCTTTTTGACTGAACATGCTACCCAACTGCTTGTTCAAGCCCTATTCCTATCCCGGCTTGATTATTGTAATGTGCTACGTGCCGGTATCCCAGCTTCCACAATCAGACCTCTTCAACTAATTCAAAACTCTGCAGCCCGACTTGTGTTTTACCAGCCCAAGCGAATTCATGTCACTCCATTACTCACTTCCCTCCATTGGCTCCCTGCTCGCATTCAGTACAAGTCACTGACTCTGGCCTACAGAAACATTTCTGGATCTTCCCTCTGCTACATTCACTCTATCTTTTCAAAATATACTCCGACTCGTTCACTTCGCTCCAGTGATGATTGCCATCTGGTGATTCCACCTCACCGAGGAGCTAATTCTCACTCCGTTGGGTTCACCACTGCAAAATGGTGGAACGTTCTTTCCAACTCTGTCCGTAAGGCAGAATCACTAAACAGTTTTAAGAAACTACTGAAGACTCATCTCTTTAACAAATACCTGTTGTAGAAAAAAAAAAAGGGCGGGGGGGGCACGGCATCATCAGGTTTGATGAATTTACAGTAGTATAGATGGTTTTCTCCATAACTTCTGACTTGTAATGTTCTCATTTGTAGGTCGCTTTGGATAAAAGCATCTGCTAAATGACTAAAATGTAAACTTTAATATACAGTCATATGCAAAAGTTTGGGCACCCCTATTAATCTTAATCATTTTTTGTTCCAAATTTTTTGGAAAAAGAAAAAAAATACATGGACTCTTATGCTTCCCATTTTATGTACGCTTAGCCAGGGTACCTAGAAAACAGAAATACATACATATTGTAACGGGTGCCTAGGGCACCTGTTCCATGTTTGTTAATTTACTTTAATTAATGGTATTTAGTTTGTTTAATGATCTCTTTCTGTTGATTGGTTGTGTTGTGCACGTGATTGGTTTTCATTTGTATTTATTTCCTTCTTTCCCTGTCCTCGGTGCACTTCGTGGTTTGAGTTATGTTCACTCGTCGGTTGCCTTTGTTTTGTGGTGTCTCTACACCTTTAATAAATTCCATTTCCCTGCTACCTGCGTGCCTGGCTCCCTTCAGCGCGTTAGAGCGCGACGGCTCTGCGCTCCCTATGCGCAGCTGCTTTAATCTCTGGGTAGGCGAGTGTAACACATATTCATTCATTCATTATTTTCCAATTAACCCTCTACTAGAGCCATTGGGGGGGGGGGGGGGGTTCCTATGCCCATCCAAGAGAAAACTTTTTGGGCGCTAGGCAGATACACGCAGGACAGGGCACCTTTCTACCACTATATATATATATATATATATATATATATATATATATATATATATACATACAGTGCCTATACAGAGTATTCAACCCTCTACAGATTTAGGAAATTAAACAAGTTGCAAATAAGCTAGAACCTTCAAACTTTAAACATTAGCTGCATTAACAGATGCCTAAATATTACAAAAAAAAAAAAAAGTGGTTAAGTGAAATTATATATAATCCATTTTAAACAGAATCAATAGGGTCAATTATTATTTAATAATTGAATAGATTTAATATTTTTTGGAACAGCCCTGGTTTGCAACTAAAGCAATTAATTGTTTTTTATAAGACCTGATCAGGCCAGCACCAGTCTCGCAAGTAATCTTGGCCCACTCCTCCATGCAGATCGTCTCCCAGTTGTCTAGGTTCCTTGCGCATCTCAAGTGGACTTCCACAATTTTTATATATATATATATATATATATATATATATATATATATATATATATATATATATATATATATATAGGGGTGTAAATACACAAAAGCAGCAATGTATCCGATTTACTATTCCAAGGCACTTTTATTAAATCCAATACTTCATATGGAACGTAAACAATGAAATGTTTATACCAGTTGCATGTAATTCAGTAATACTTTGGGACCTTTCTAACTTCACATCTGGAGGCTACTTCAGTGGGGAGATAAATTTTTGGCTTGCAGGTTTTAACATTATCTCTGGTTATAGGCACCTATGTATGGTGCCACCGAATATGTGTTAGCACGTTTCCATAAACATACCCCACAACTGTTGGACATAGAGCCACTGCAAGGTTTGTGCACAGAAGGAATGACTATGGCTATGGAGTTCAAAGCTCAATGAGGTTACCAAACCAAATTTGTGCTTCGGTGAGTCAGTAAAAAGTAGTTAGGAGTATTCAAATCAATAAAATGATAAGGGTACCCATACTTTTGCACCTGTCAAATTTTGGTTTAATGCATATTGCACATTTTCTGTCAGTACAAAATACCTCATTTCAATCCTGAAATATCACTGTGTCCATCAGTTATTAGATATATCAAAGTGAAATGGCTGTAAATAGCAAACACCCAAATATTTAGAACTAAAAATGATTAAGATTAATAGGGGTGCCCAAACTTTTTCATATGACTGTAGATGTGACAGCAATATTGTCAATAATGTTACAGCTGGAAAAACGGCTCAGCCAATCAAATTTAAGATCCGGAACTACCCATTTTATAAAGGTAATTAATGCACCTGCTGGAGCTCTGCTGATAATCATGGGTAGTCTTGATAAGCTGTACCACGTCACCTATGGTGGCTTTAACAAGAACCATAAGCCAGAATATGTAGCTAAGTAAAATTTCATTACATTCTATAAATCAAAAAAAGCTTGTTTCTGTGCTTGTGAAATTTTGTCTCCTGTCCTCATTGTGTCCCACCTTGTCATATTCAGTCCTCTTATGTATCTATTTTAAAGTCACTGACTGGAAACTGCTGCTTTCAAGCTGGAATAAAAATAGAGAACAAGAAGTATTTTTAAGCCTAAATAGTTTGTGATAATAATTACAGATTGTCAACCATTTTATTATGTATAGAGTTAAACAATGTCAACATTCTGTACAAATAAATATGAAAAAAAAACACCCCAGTGCCTTATTCTATGTAATGTAATTATTATCTCAGTTTTGGTTTGTCTGGAAATTTTTATCGTAACAACAATGCAATCTCTATTTCTGTATTACTCTAGAATCTATTTTTGTAAATCTTCTGTATTGCTTGCAGTCATTGTATTTCTTTGGCACCCAAATTGGTGTTTGTGAATTAGTTGTTTTAATTTACATATCTGCATCAGATGTAATGCTATGACCTTTTGGCTAACAGACTGTGAAGCTTTATTACAACAACTGTGTGTTCCTGTAATGAAAATTCTGTATCACAGCTATCATTAAGTCCGAGAAAAACATGCACCCAAAAGAACTGTGCACAAAAGAACACTTAAATGCTAATATGCAGCACTACACATGATACTGCTTAACAATTTGAATCTACAAAATGCAGGTTAAATCCCTTTTATGTGTATATCATTCCTTCTGATATTACTGAATTAAATTAGTGTACATTTAAAATTATTTACATTAATAAGTGCCCAGCGATGGATTGGCGCCCTGACCTGGGTCTATCTGCCCAGCGCCCGAGACGTTCTCCCCTGGATGGGCATTGGGAACCCCACCGCGACCCTAATAGAGGATAAGCGGGAGATAATGAATGAATGAATACATTAATAAGTTGTAGCATGTCACTGCTGTAGATGCTGGAATTAAGCTCCTTTGAACTACTCTAAATGAAGGTTTATATACCAGGACACATAATCAATTAATTGGTTTATAAAATGATCTAATGAAACAAAAAGACACTTAGTTTTTAATATATGAGGGGAGGGGGGGTCTACAGGGAGAACGTCAAACTTGGATTGAAACCTGGTCTCCAGCAAAAGAGGCATGCATACTAATTACTAAAAAAACAATAAAAACAATACAACAATAACAACTACTAATATTAACAAATTTATATTAGTACTTATAAATTGTGTACTAATATAAATTCAAATAGTACTAATATATATAGTACTGTATAAATAACAATAGGTGAACAAGTCTATTTAGGTAAACATGGCAAAAACTAGTGAACGAACTAGTGACTAGCACCGGATACCCTAAGAAGAGTAGGCTTATTGTTGCACACTTGCAAACTCTTCATTCCTGCTTTTTCTGCTCAATCTGGTGTTCAGGTCTTATCTGCGCTGGAGAAGGAGAACTGGATATGCCCAGAAAAATCTACTACTCCAGATTTAGAAACATAACAGTCTTCACTTGACAGCTTCTTGAAGGATGTAACGGTCGCTAAATCCTTGTTCTTTCAGGCCAAGGTAAATGCATTTCAGACACTCACACTTTATTTAGTACATTTAACACTTTACTTGGTCCACCTTCTTCCCCTATCAACACCTATCTGTCATCTGATATTTTTGCTATCCTTTTCACAGAGAAGATTCAGGGCATCAGCAAACTTTTTCAAAACCCCCAAATCCACAACACTACACGTCCAGACATCTGAAACATTATTTTTGCCAGAAAACCAACTACTTGTCGACTAGATTCCATTCTATGTCATCCCCTTCCCTCCTCTTCTTGCTTCCTCTATGACACCAGTGCTTACACACATCATCAACTCCTCTCTTACCCCTGGTTCTTTTGATACAGTGAATCATAACATTCTACTATTAACTCTATTTAAACTAGGCCTCTCTTAAAGACTTTCATATATAACAGGAAGGTCCTTCAAGGTGTCATGGATGGGGATGTTTTAAACTCTCACCAAGTACTCACTGGAGTTCCGGATACCCAGTACTTGGTCCCCTCCTCTTTATTTTTGTACATGACTCTGCTGTGCACCGTCATTCAGGCACATGGTTTCACATACCATTGATATGTTGATGACAATCACCTTAATTTGCCTTTTGACTTTAATAATGTCACTATCTTAAATCTGCCTGCCTTACTGACGTTTCTGTTTGGATTAAGGCACATCATCTCAAATTATATTAGGCAAAAATAGAGTGCCTCATAATTCCATCTATACCTTCAGTTCATTATGACCTGACCTTCAAAATTGATAGGTCCACAATCTTTTAAACCAACTCAGTCTGTAATCTTGGTTTTACAATTGACAACTTTATTAATCTGATCAGGTCACTAAAACTGCCTTTTCCTGCAGAATAAGTCTGTACAACATCAGGAAGATCTGACCTTTCTTAACTGAATAGGCAACTCAGATGTTAGTCCAAGCCCTTATCCTGTTTATATCATGATTATTATAATGCATTGCTTGCTGGACTCCCAGCTTGCACAAATATCCTCTACAGCTCATTCTAAACTCTGCAGCCTGACATGTGTTCAACCAACCCAAACGAACTCATAACACATAATTTCTTATGTCCATTGGTCCTTAGATGGAAACAAGCTTACTTACAGATATCACAGGCACAATGACGTGAAGAACTTTTAGGCTCCACAAAAAAGGGACCCAAATGGGATCTCAACATCTGACAAGCCTGAATAAACAGGGAGGGTTGTATTAGGAAGGACACCTGATGTAAAAACTGCTAAATCAAGTATTGCAGGTCAAGATATAAGTTTCATACCTGATCAGACAAGACTTTAGCCAAGTAGGAGTGGAAAAAGTGGGGGATGTTCATGAGAAGAGCAGCAGAGGGATAAGGAGGTGTTAGAGTAGGAACGTAAAACTTGATAACTATAAAAGTGAAGGGAAGTAAACACTGGGTTTAGGTTGGGTTTAAACCGTGCTGTTATGGGACAGATGAGAGACAAAATGGGATAAGTAATCTTGAAAGGAGAGTATATTTAAAATTTGGTTTAGGTAAAAAGAGTGTCTGATAAAGTGATGGAAATTGAAGAAGTGTTATTAATTGTAATTAGTGCATATGCTTAATAAGTAGGCTGTAAGGTGAAGTAAAAGAAAATCTTTTGAGAGTTTTAGATAAAGTTTCGGAGAAGGTACCTAAAGAGGAAAAAGTTGTGATTGGAGCCGACTTCAGTGGTATTTAAGAAGTTGATAAGTTGTTGGGATCAGGGATATGGAAAGGCAAATTATGGTAGATATTGTTAAATGTATAAAAATTGCTTTTATTGAACATGTACGAGGTGGTCCTCCAGGTGAGGCAAGGGTGTAGCTTTGTATGCATAAGCTATATTGGTGTTAACTTGGTCCAGAGTTTTTAGTATATATCCCTTATAATAATATATTGTAGTATATTAAAAATAGTATATCCCTTCAGCTCCACCTTGTTTTTTGAAGCATCATTGTTTAGTCATGTTACCAAAAAAAATCATGACACTGCAGTCCATAAGCCTTTTTTTGTGTCAAAGTCCATATTTGTGGTGGAAAATTATGAGATTGGTGTTGGATATGTATAAGGGCAGTGTGACAGGAAAAAAGTCATAGTGGTTTAGAGTGGATGTGGGATGCATCAAGTGTCAGCTCCAAGTAATTTTTTGTTTGCGATGGTCATGGACAGGCTTACAGTTATAAGTCTATTTTATACAGTGCCTTGTGAAAGTATTCACCCCTCTTTACATTTTTCACATTTTTCTTACCTCACAACCTGGAATTCAAAGGGAATATTTGAGAGTCTGCATCATTTAATTTACAGACCATGCCTGCAACTTTCGGACCAGTTTTCCAGTCCCTGCTGCTGAGAAGCATCCCCACAGCATGAAGCTTCCACCACCATGTTTCACTGTAGACCTTGTTCTTGGGGTGATGAGATGTGTTGGGTTTGCGCCAGACATAGCGTTTTCCTTGGTGGCCAAAAAGTTCAATTTTGGTCTCATCTGACCCCAGTACCTTTCTCCATACAGTTTGGGAGTCTTCCACATGCCTTTTTGCAAACTCGAAATGAGCCTTCCTATTTTTGCCTGTAAGTAAAGGGGCTTCATAACAAAGAGGGTGTATACATATGCACATGCCAATTTTCAGTTTTTTATTTTCATATTCTTTATATACATATATTTTTTTCTCATTTCACTTCTAAAATATAGACTGTTTTGTGCAAATGCATCACATTCAATTCAGATAAAAAAAAAATACATACAGGTTGTAACGTAGTAAAATAGCGAAAAATCCAAGGGGGTGAATACTTTTGCAAGGCACTGTAGATATTGTAATAGTTGGTGAGAGTAGGGAGCAGGTCAATTAGAGCCAAATAACAGGAAGGTATTCATTTCATAGAAAGAAATGTAGATTTGTGAGATTATAATCTAGTACATATGAGTAAATGAGGGAGAGGGTGGCAGGTTAAGAAAGGTCTATTTTTAATCGGTTGATGTAAAGAAAGAGAAAAAAGTTTAGTAGGGTCAGGCTTAGTCATGAGGCTTGCATATGTTGTACAGCTTAGAGACATGAGATGGCTCTGATCAAAATGCAAAAGAGGGAACTGGTAATGGGAGGTGGTTTAGGCATAAGCAAAAAGAGGAATAGGATTTATTTTGGCAAAAGGATGCTGAAGATGGAATCACAGAGCAAGAACAAGGGAGAAAGGTCAAAGAGGAGGTTTATGGCTGTGGCGAGAGAGGACAAGCAGGTGGTTGGGTTGACTCAGAATATGGCAAAAATAGGAACAACTAAAGAATAGAGAGGTGTGAGATCTAACAGCATAAAAACAAAGTAACTTTTAGCACTGCGGTCTCTTTCTGTTCAAAGTGTCGAATTGAAACTCAAGTGTTTAGGAGGGAGAAGAAGAGGGAGTGGGTAAAAGTCACCAAATGTTGCCATAGTAACCATGGTTTAATGTGGTATATAAAAAGCAAACACACTTAAAAAGATGTCCAAATTATTTCAAAACTCTAAAATGCTAATCATGATTCCACTAATATATTTTCCTGTTACTGATATTTTTTCCCAAACTATTCTAATAATCCTAATCCTAGAATCTCCCAATCATTTAATTCGGATGTTTTGTTTGTCCCTGTTTTCACAGGTGTATCAAACACCTAGCCCATAGTCTGCCTTAACAAACCTTTGTGTTTATTTAATTTATTAAAAAGTTTAATGTCTGGGCAAAATCAATTGCAAATTCCAGATAGGTACATTTACAGGCCACACAGTCATGGGGAAGTTAGTATCCCTTGATCTATCATCATGTTTTTAGAATGTGGGAGGAAACCTCACAGTACACCCACACAGGTACTGGAAGGAAATGCAAACTGTGAATAGCATAATTTAAGCAAAATACTATATTGTAGACATGTTTTTTATTTTTTTGTAGCCAGTGTTCATTCAATGATTCCAAAATCTTTGCTATATCTGATTCTCACTGTTATCCATCATGACATTACAATACTCCAGCGTATTGCGATGTCTTTAAATGTTTTACCATTTTTTTTTTGAATGCTGTATTTCCATACAAAAGGCAAAGCACTGCGTCTCAGCATGAATTGCATTTTTTTGATATGACAAGTGTTAGTATCTGATGATGCACCTTAAACCGATCATATGCTTCTGTCTTATGCATTATGCACAAAATAGTAGAAGCTTTTCTCATCATAAGTATAGTATCTCCTATTTGTTCAATATTTGGAAAATGGTCAAGCTGAATAATGAACGAACCAGTTACAATAAAGGTAGAGTCTTTGACATGAATCAGCATGATTGAATGCAAAACTAGCACAATACAGCAGGTTAAGGAAAATATCCATAAAACAGCTAATTAGAATATTTCTTATGCAGTGACACAAATGACGGAAACAATGCGCCTGTCTTTAAGTGCAGTGGGCTGCTTCATGATAATTTAAAAGGGTTCATAAAATTTCACATACCGCTGTATGAATTAAAAAAAAAAAAAAAAAAAAAGGGTATTTTGAAAAAGAAAGGGTATTTTGGAGAATTCAATTGACCTTTATCCATGTTTTTGGATTGTGGAAGGAAACCCACACGGACACGGGGAAAACATGATAACTCCACCCAGATTGGAATTCGAACCAGGAATCCCTAGCGCTGAGGTGAAAGTGCTAACCACTAAGCCACCGTGCTGCCCTATAATAATAATAATAATAATAATAATAATAATAGCGGCACGGTGGCTTAGTGGTAAGCACGTTCGCCTCTCAGCGCTAGGGATTCCCGGTTCGAATCCCCATCTGGGTGGAGTTTCCATGTTCTCCCCGTGTCTGCGTGGGTTTCCTCCGGGTTCTCCGGTTTCCTCCCACAGTCCAAAAACATGGATCAAGTTAATTGAATTCTCAAAATTGCCCCATTTAGAGTGTGTCCGTGTGAGTGAGTGTGTGCCCAGCGATGGATTGGCGCCCTGTCCTGGGTCTATCTGCCCAGCGCCCGAGATGTTCTCCCCTGGATGGGCATGGGGAACCCCACCGCGACCCTAATAGAGGATAAGCGGAAGATAATGAATGAATGAATGAATGAATGAATAATAATAATAATAATAATAATAATAATAATAATAATTATTATTATTATTATTATTATTATTATTATTATTGGGCGGCATGGAGACTAGGTGGTAAACACGTTCACCTCTTGGCGCTACCTATTCGCAAGGGTTTCGGGTTTCCCTCGGGTTCTCCGGTTTCCAAAATCATGGATCAAGGTAGAGTGTGTTTGTTTGAGTGCGTGTGTGCCCAGCGATAGATTGGATAAAGGATAAAGCGGAAGTTAATGGATGGATGGATAATTGTAGTATTGTATTGTACTGTAGGTACGATTAGTAGTAGTATTCATTCATTCATTATCTCTCACTTTATCCTCTATTAGGGTCGCGGTGGGGTTCCTCATGCCCATCCAGGGGAGAGCGTCTCGGGCGCTGGGCAGATAGACCCACACACTCACTCACTCAGACATGCACACATACACACTCTATAGGGGCAATTTTTGCGAATTCAATTGACTTGATCCATGTTTTTGGACTGTGGGAGGAAACCGGAGAACCCAGAGGAAACCCACGCAGACACGGGGTGAACAGGGAAACTCCACCCAGATGGGGATTCGAACCGGGAATCCCTAGCGCTGAGAGGCGAACGTGCTAACCACTAAGCCACAGTGCCGCCCAGTAGTAGTATTAATAACAATAATACTAATTATAACTGATTACTGGTTATGTTAATAATGAAAGTACTATGTATGAGTACTATGTATTTATTTATCATTATTTAAAAAATTATTATTATAGTCTCTTTATTACGCTATCTCTCTCTCTCTCTCTCCCCTCACCACTCATTTCTTTCCTACGTGTGTCTTTAAGAGCGGTGTCCTGAGTTGTTCGTGAGTGTGTGCGCGCGTGCTTTATCTTAGTCGGCGCGCGGTGGGGCTCAGACGGGCGCGAGCTGCTAGATCTCGCGTACACCTGCGTGCGTGTGGATCTATCTTCCTTCCTTCTGGGAACTTTGTAATTAAAGTAATTAACAGACACAGTGCTATTGTATTTTCTTTTACTTCACCCCTTTTCTCGGACGCCTCTAATTATAATGAGAATGACGATAACGAGCACTAGCAAGTCGCTCAGGTCGGATGCTTGCAGGACTTTCCTCGCGCTCGGCTTGGCAGCTCTGTTCACTCATCAGTCCGCGCTGTGCGCGCAGCATCATCACCGTGAGTAACCACCCTCGAAGAGAAAAGCGTGTTCATATTTTATTATTATAATAAATAAATGGATAATAATTATTAGATCAGTACCTAAGGAAATACGATTTTACTTAACTTTTTTTTTTATTTTATTTAGCCTAGTTGTGAAGAAATTTTAACACACGGACTTACATTTTATTTCTGATAAAGTATTACTGGTATATTCGTCACAAAATGTACAGTTTAGGATGCTGGGTTATATGGAATTATGGTTCCGTTTTTTACAGTTTGTTATTGAGCACACTTTGGTATGTTATTCTCACATCACTGGGTTTTCACACACTTCTGTATCTTGGAGAGTGATTAATAGAATAAGTGTGTATTGTCCTGTCATGAAGTAATGCCTTTTCCAAACGTTTTCACAACATAATCAAAGCAAAGCATGATGATGATGAAAGCCAAATAATTTTTTGAAACTTTTTTGGTTGACAACAGTCACCTAATATTTCTCACTCATGGTATTTTGCATGATAATATAAGGTGATGTATAAAAATGCAAAACTAGCATTAAACTTTATGATGAAATGTACATTAGTATAGAGCATAGTAATGTAGAATGATGTATTGTGTTGTTATACAGAGTACTGTGGAGCTCGGGTTCCTTTGTCTAATTGTTAAAAGAAAAGAATCAATAGGCTTTCGGGAAGAAAAGCTGAAATCCAATCAGAATAAATTAAAAACGTTAAAAATAGATTAGACACCATAGGATGGATAATTTTTCACCCGATGCAATCCCTACTGACCTTTTAAGATTACAAGATTTGGTTTGAGTTTTTGCTAGATTTGCTGATTTTATATTTGTGTGAGTGAAAAATTAACGGGGGCACGGTGGCTTAGTGGTTAGCACGTTCGCCTCTCAGCGCTAGGGATTCCCGGTTCGAATCCCCATCTGGGTGGAGTTTCCATGTTCTCCCCGTGTCTGCGTGGGTTTCCTCCGGGTTCTCCGGTTTCCTCCCACAGTCCAAAAACATGGATCAAGTTAATTGAGTTCTCAAAATTGCCCTGTTTAGAGTGTGTCTGTGTGAGTGAGTGTGTGCCCAGCGAATGATTGGCGCCCTGTCCTGGGTCTATCTGCCCAGTGCCCGAGATGTTCTCCCCTGGATGGGCATGGGGAACCCCACCGCGACCCTAATAGAGGATAAGCGGAAGATAATGAATGAATGAATGAATGAAAAATTAACATTAAGTAACATAAATGTTAGACATTAAAATCGTTTAGATATTTAATTGATGTTTGAATTTATTACTACAATATCATATAGTGATATAATATCACTCAACAGCAGAGCTCCTGTAATTTATGAATTTCATAGAAATTCTAATTAGGACTTTTATGCACGTCACTGAATTAGGTGGGCACAAAGTTATTACAACCGCATTAAGAAAAAAGTTGGACAGCTTTAAAAATGCACATCTAACATTTAATTTGATTTTTATTTTGTTGCAGATACAATGAACCTGAGATATTTCATGTCCCATCTGGTCAAATTATTTTAAATTACATTTGCTAAATAGCATTCATTTATTTATTTTAGGCCTTTAACACATTCCAAATAAGGAACTTTGGGACATAAAGCATTTACCACTTCATTAAATTGACATTACACCACACTTAAAAGATGCTTTGGCACCAAACATACTAAGCTATTCAGTGTTTCATGTGCTATCTTGTATCTTTCATACGTAATGATATAAAGGCATGCAACGTTTTGTAGTTATTGTCACATTGTTTGTTTCAAAATTCTCCAAACATCTCTATTGAAGTCAGGTCAGTACTGCAGGCATGCTAGGCCACTATTAGTGTTCTGTTCTATTGTATCCATGCCTTTGTAATGTGTGCCACATGTGGTTTTGCATTATCTTTAAAAAAAATAATGCAAAGACATCCCAGGAAAAGATCACACCTTGAAGGCATCATATTTTGCTCTAAGGTTTCAATGTGCTTTTCTGCATTAATGCTGCCATTACAGAAGTGTAAATTACCTTTGCCAAGGGCACTGACCCAGCCTCACACCATGACAGACCCTGTTATTTAGACTTGATGCTAATAAATGTCTGAATGTTTTTTTTTCATCTTTGGTTCGGTGCACACCGCAGCCATGTTTTTCCGAAAACATACTTTGAATAATACTGATTTATCTGTCCACAATATATGTTTTCACTGTGTGATGATCTATCCAAGATTCCTTAAAGCTCGGATGATTAGAAGTCGGATGATGCTTCTGGACATGGTTAGCATATGTTTTTTTGTTTTTGTTTTTTTTGCCTAGTAACATGTCATTTGTATACTTAACACTCTATTGCAGTATTTGACAGAGTAATTTAGTGCCCAAGTGGTGAACTATTGTTAAATGTGGTTGATGTGCCATTTTAGAGATGAAAGATCATGGGGCTTTTGGCTGAGCTTGTGCCCTTTGCCATAATGCACTGAAATTCCTCCTGATTCATTAAATAATTTCAAGGTATTATGCATTGTAGAGGGAGAAATATGGTAATTTTATTTGATCTTTTTTGACTTTGTATTCAATTGTTTAAAATATTACACATCAATAATTTTTCCATGCGGGTGGCATTGTGGCTTAGTGGTCGGCACATTCAACTTCTCATTATCTTCAACTTAATCCTATACTTGGGAGTAGGCCCCCCACAACCCTAGTCCCAGGTATAGGATTAAGTTTAAGATAATGAGATATATGAGAGAATATCTTTAACAGAAAAAAATTAACCCTTGCCCATCCAGAGGAGAATATACCCAGGGTATATTCCCTGCAAAAAGAAGGGAATATACCAGGGTACATGCCTGCAAAAAGAACACTAAAGCAGCTAAGTTCAAACAAGTAGTGATTTATTAATAAACATGAATCACAATCAAATCAAATCAAATCAAGTTTATTTGTCACATGCGAAGTTATACACGGTATAGCCAGCAGTAAAATTCTTTTCTGACATCTCCACAGAAAGTAAAAATTTGGATTTACAAACTAGTTATGCAAAAAGATAAAATAAAATATATATTTACAATGTACACATTAAAAGTTTAAAAAGAGAAACTGTACAAATGTGGCACTGTATGGATATAAACTAAAAATTGTTTTATAATTTATAAAGTGAGTAGTGCATCTATGTGCAACTAATGCAGTGCAAGGTTAAAAAGTTGTTTTAGTTATGAAGTTATGCAGGTGGGATCTGTGTCCGTTTAGTCCTGGTTGAGGATCCGAATCGCTGTTGGGAAGAAACTCCTCATCCTCTCTGTGTTTGCCTTCAGAACACGAAAACACCGTCCTGATGACAATAGAGTGAAGAGCTTGTTGTCAGGATGACTGTCTTCCACAATCTTTTTGGCTTTGAACCAGCACCGCTTCCTGTAAATGGTCAGGAGGTCTGAAAGTACTACTTGGATGGTGCTTTCAGCAGAACATACCAAACTCTGTAGTGACCGTCCGCCCAGATGGGTGCTGTTTCCGAACCAGGTTATGCTATTCCCTGTGAGGAGGAGTAGAAATTCTGCAGGAACTCGGAGGGCAGTCTGAAGTCTTGTAGACATCAAAGGTGGTAGAGAAGCTGTCAAGCCTTCTTTGCCAGATTGTTAATGTTGCAGGACCAAGATAGGTCCTTCGCAATCTGAACTCCAAGGTACTTGAAGCTGTCTACTCTTTCTACTGTGGCGCCGTTGATCCTCACAGGGTGGAGGCTCCTCGTCTGTTTCTTGCTGTAGTCCACTATCAGTTCCTTGGTCTTGCTACATTTGCATTACATTTGGTCATTTAGCAGATGCCTTTATCCAAAGTGAATTACAAGGTGAGCACAGTGTTAATCACAACGTGCCTAGAGCTATGAGGGTTAAGGGCCTTGCTCAAGGACCCACATTGGTAACTTCAGTGGACCTGGGATTTGAACCCCCAACCTTCAGATTGATAGCCCGATGCCCTAACCACTGAGCTACCGCGCTAACGTTGAGTTGGAGATTATTATCCTGGCACCAGGTCTCTCCAGGTATGTAATCTCTCTCGTCATTGTTGGAGCTCAGACTTACTCCAACGGTGTCGTCAGCAAACTTAATGATGGTTGTGGAGCTGGAGGTGGCCACGCAGTCATAGGTGTATAATAAGTACAGCAAAGGACTCAAAACACACCCCTGAGGAGCCCCAATGCTGAGAGTGAAGGAGGGGGAAAGATGCTTGCCCACCCACACTGTTCAGTGACACAGGCATGAATGAAGTCCCAGATTATGCAGCTTGGTGTTGAGTGTGGAAGGGATAATAGTGTTGAATGCTGAACTACTGTCATGGCCAAAAGTTTTGAGTGAGAATGTTTCAAATAAAAATTTTACAAAGTGTACTGCTTCAGTTTTTATTCTGGCAATTTGCATATACTCTAGAATGTTATTAAGAGTGATCAGCTAAACAGCAATTAATTGCAAAGTCAATATTTGCCTAGAAAATTAACTTTATCCCCTAAAACACATTTTAGCTTCATTGCAGCCCTGCCTTAAAAGGACCAGCTAACATCGTTTCAGTGATTGCTCCATTAACACAGGTGTAGCTATAAAGATTGCACCTCAGTCAACAATCTATCGCATCATCAAGAAATTCAAGGAGAGAGATTCCTTTGTTGCCAAAAAGGCTCCAGGGCACCCAATAAAGACCAGCAAGCGCCAGGACCGTCTCTTAAAAGTTTTTAGCTGCGGGATCGGGCTACCAGCAGTGCAGAGCTTGCTCAGGAATGGCAGCAGGCAGGTGTGAATGCATCTGCACGCACTGTGAGGCGGAGACTCTTGGAGCAAGGCCTGGTCTCAAGGAGGGCAGCAAAGAAGCCACTTCTCTCCAGAAAAAACATCAGGGGCAGACTGATATTCTGCAAAAGGTACAGGGAGTGGACTGCTGAGGACTGGGGTAAAGTCATTTTCTCTGATGAATCCCCTTTCCCAAAGGAGAAATTAGGAGAAGACGAGGTGAGCGCTACTACAAGTCTTATCCTATGCCAACTGTAAAGCATCCTGAAACCATTCATGTGTGGGGTTGCTTCTCTCTGACACGTCTCTGCTTAATGATTGTGTGCGCACATTATAAGCAGATATTGACCATGAGCTGCTGGAATGCAAGCGACTGTTAGATACCAAACATGTATGTTTTGATGAATTTAAATAATGTGTAAATAGAGCCTGACTCAGTAAAATCCTGTCTCTGGGCCTTATTTGTACCCAACCCATTACACTTGTGTAGCCACATATAAATATCAGCAACAATAACGTCATAAAATTGCAATATTATTGAGGAAAATAACACAAAAATCCTGAATAAATCCTGATTATGTGTTCACAGAATCCATCCTCCTTTTTGTCCTTAAAAAGTTAATTACTTCCATTATTAAGAAGCCCTTGGCCAAGTGCTATTTTTGGCAGAAAATATCTGCATATCAAAAGTACTCTCCAATCAGATGGTGTGAATATGTTGATATTAGCCTTCGGGAGTGCTACTGAATCAGATTCACAGATTCACTTCAGCAGCAATGATTTTATCAACACTCTGAAAAATCTAGTGGTAGAGAAAATAATAGTACAAGAGTTAAATACCTTTAACCCCATGTCTAAAAATGAGCTTGTCTCATTAATTACACAATCAAAGACAACATCCTGTCTGTTAGACACAATACCTTCAAACCTACTTAAAGACCTCCTGCCAAATATTGCCTTCAATAAACATTATAAATTCATCACTTAAAATAGGCTATGTCCCCAAAAATATGAAGTGTGCTGTCAATAAATCATTATTTAAAAAAACTAATTTGGATCCTCTAATACTTTCCAACTATATGCCAATATCAAACCTTCCTTTTGTCTCTAAAGTCCTAGAAAAAATTGTGTTTAACCAGCTAAATTGTGTCAGAGACCGCAGCGCTGCGGCGCGTTCCCCTAGCTAATCAGCGTGCGCTCTCTGTGCACCAGCTGAGGTTCATTGTTTCCGGGTTCTTTCTTTCCTTTATAAGGCTTTCCGTTTCGCTGGCCGGGCACGAGTATTGGTTGTTCACGTCATTACTGAGCGTTATCCTAGTGATATCTCCTGCATTCTTTCTCAGTGTTCTTCCGTGTTTTGGTCTCCGTTGGGTGAGTGCGATTTCGAGTGTGTTTAGTAGTAGCGTGTTCCTCTCTCTCTGTTCCCCGCTTCTTCCGACCTCTCGTCCTGCCTCTCTCCCTTTCCCTCGTCCCTGTCCCTTCCTTCCTTTCCTTAGTTTAGGTTTCTGTGTGTGAGTGGTGTTTGAAAGGAAAGTCTGTGTCTGTTATTCCGTGTATAAAATCCCTAACTCACTCTCACTTTTGTTTCCTAACCACTTCCCCTGTCGGTGAATATAACACATTTAATCCATCTTTCACTAATCACTTCACTGTCTCCTGATTCTAGTTCCCCGTCGGTGTGTTGCCTTTCCCATCGTTCATCCTAGGTTCTCCCTGGTTGCCACCCCGTCCAGCACTTCACTTCCTCTTACTTGCTCCTGTTCTATTTAGCTCCTTTTTTCAATCTGTTTTCCACTCTCTTTGTTTATTCTATTCCCCAGTGTTTATATTTTGTGTTGGTGTTGGTTTGTGTTCTTTTTTCTCCCTTGTGCTTCTTACCAGGTTCACTGCCAGTCCTGATACTCAAGCAATGCACGTGATTTACAGCAAGTGCTCCTGTGATCCCGCTGCCGATCACCCACTCGTTCACATGCCGCTCGGTCGCCGCTGTATCACTGGTTCAATAAAACCACCATTGTTTCTGCATCTACGTCTCCTCTGTTTCCTCTGAACCAGACGCTAACAGAATACTTCGCCATCATGGAGACAGCGGAACAACTACTCCAGCGGCTACTCCAACAGCTCAACGCCCAGGGTCAGGCAATTCAGACTCTCGCCCAGCAGGTCCAGAACCTCACGGTGGGGGCGGCAGCGGTTCCTCCGGCAGCCACAGTCAGTGCGACACCCGCACCTGTTCCTGTCACCGCACAGCCGGCCACATTGATCCCCATCCCTGAACCGCCACTCTATTCAGGGGACCCTGAGAGCTGTGAAGAGTTTCTTCTGAAAATCTCACTGTTTCTCTCCAGCAGACTGCCCATCCCAGACACCTGTTAGAAAACCGCTTGTTCTTCCCCGGGAGATCGGCTACGCGGGAGTACATGCGTACGCCGCTTGCGCCTGATGAGCGTTTCCCGGGAATCGGCTACGCGGGAAAGAATGCGTACACCGGTCCATCGGGTAAAACATTCCCACGGATACAACCTGCGCGGGGCTATTGCGCAGCACTGTTTGTGGTTTAATCCCGGTTTTAGTTTTGTTCGTTTCGTTCCCCTCTTGCTGCGCAATAGCCCCGCACAGGTTGTATCCGTTGGAGTGTTTTACCCGACGGACCGGCTTTTTAACAAATTGCCATCTTCTAGCTAATAACGTTCATGATGTTTATCAGTCAGGTTTTAGGTCTTATCATAGCACTGAGACAGCCTTATTTAAAGTAGTTAATGAGTTATTAATGTCATCTGAAAATAACCAAATCTGTTTTCTTGTCTTATTAGATCTTAGTGCAGCCTTTCACACTATAGACCGTAACATCTTGGTTGATAGATTAAAGAACACTGTGGCCATTACAGGATCTGCACTCCAGTGGTTAAAATCCTATCTGATAGATTGATATCAATTCACCTGTGTTAACAACCAATGTTCTGATTTTGCTAAAGTTAAATATGTAGAATTTAATTTTTTTCACCTTCGCAACATTTTGATTTACGAAATATTCTCTCACTCCAAGATGCAGAGAAACTAATTAATGCTTTTATTACCTAAAGGAAAGATAATTCACTTCTGACAGGATATTCTAATAAATCATAGATTACATAAATTACAACTTGTGCAAAATGCTGCAGCTAGACTTTTAACTAAAACCAGAATTTTTTTTTTCACATCAGTCCCGTGTTATTAAATTTACACTGGCTACCAGTTAAGTTTCATATTGAGTACAAAATATTATTGATAACATATAAAATTTATATAAAATGTACATAAAACCTACATAATCAGGCTCCACAGTATCTGAGTGAGCTGATTCAAATGTATAAGCCCACACGTGAGCTCAGATCTCGAGGTGCTAGTTTACTTTTAGCTCCTAGAATAAATAAAATTACTGCAGGTGGAAGAGCTTTCTCCCACAAGGCTCCTCAACTTTGGAATAGTCGTCCTGTTTGTGATTCTGAATCATTATTAATCTTTAAAAGTAGATTAAAAAAACATTAATTTAATCTTGTAGATAAAAATTTATTTAATCTTGTAGATAAAAGGTGTAAATCTCAGGCTTCGTAATCCTGGGTTGGTAATCCAACACCACCAAGTGGGGCGCGGTAGCTCAGTGGTAAGGGCGTTGGGCTATCAATCTGAAGGTTGGGGGTTCAAATCCCAGGTCCACTGAAGTTACCAGTGTGGGTCCTTGAGCAAGGCCCTCAACCCTCATTGCTCCAGTGATGTTGTGACTAACCCTGTGCTCAACTTGTAAGTCGCTTTGGATAAAAGCGTCTGCTAAATGGCCAAATGTAATGTAATGTATCTGGGATCAGTGTATGCTGGCATTTCACCTCTTCACTTACCTCATCATTAGTAGAGGGTGTGGCGCTGAAATGATGCTGTTCCTAGGGGCCCTCTCAACTAATTAGAGTCTGCAGTATCTGCCTCTTTTAGTTATGCTGCTCTAGTCTGTTATGCCAGAGTCACATGCTGTACTGTGTCAACCAATTACTTATTACTTAAATGCTGTGCTTTATTATCAGCTCTAACTGCTTTTCTTGTCTGTTTATTTTGAGGTGGGGCCGGTTTCCTGGAGGTGTAGTCAGATCTTTATCCATGGCTCCGCCGAAGTACTGCGGCTACGATGATTACTGGATCAACCTGGAAATTAATTGGACTGGCGGTCCTGCAGGACCCCTTAATTAACCTACATATAGTTTTCCAGTTGCTAGAGTTTTTCCATTTGTTAAATACATTCATCTGATCTTGACACAATCTGTACATGGCTGTCCTACACTGTTGATGCTGCCCAGCCACTCAAGGTGGATGAGTCCCCCACTGAGCCTTGGTCCTCCCAAGGGTTCTTCCTTAAAATAACAACATAACAGGGAGTTTTTTCTTGCCGCTGTCGCTTCGGCTTGCTCTTTTGGGGTTTGAAGGCTTTTAACTCTGTAAAGCTGCTTTGTGACAATATACTGTTGTAAAAAGCGCTCTATAAATAAATTACATGAACTTGAACTTAATTACTTAAAATACTGTTAATATTTAAAATAATAAGGAATTCAGCAACATAGAATACATTAATTTACTAAAAACAGAAAATATTGGGCCATGTTAGCAATACTTTATACAGTTATGATGAAAAAGCACATATACACATCTTATCAATATTTATAACATTTGAGTTAAATCTAAATATACAAGAAAAAAATTTCAGGTTTTCTACCTTTTTTTCTTTTTACTTTTACAAACATATGTTATGAAGAATTGCTTAGTGGTTCACATCACTGTTAAGACATGCACATCTGTATATAGACTTTATCAATATTAATACATGCAAATAAAACAGCCTGGAGTCCATTTTGGCCAGTTGGATCGTGTGAGAGCTCTCTTTTGCTAACCAAGGCTTGTCAGATATTCTGCCTGTGTTCGTGTGTGTGTGTGTGTGTGTGTGTGTGTGTGTGTGTGTGTGTGTGTGTGTGTGTCAAACACCCTAAATCCCAGGCCAGTAACTCCAACATGCTTGTCAGCTTATTTTTAACTTGAAAAACCAAGAATGACATATGGTGCTGTGTGACCAAAGTACACATACAATTAAACAGTGATGCTAATTTTAATTGATAGATTAAAATAGCTTACATATCCATTAGGTATGTTATGAACTCAATATAATATTTTAACATTCAACACAAAACCTGTACATACTGAACATATGACTGATTATTGTATTATTTTAATATAAGGCAATCCTTTATCATAACCAGTGATGCACACTAATTTCTAAACCAAACATGCTTTTTAATGTATTATACATTGGCAGAAGTGATATAACCTATGCATTACATAAACAGGTGCTTTTATGACATGTGTTCTGCTTCTCTTACCTCTCAGCCGTAAGAACTTCCACTTTTCTGCCAAATATTTTAACTGAATTTTGGATTGTTTCTGTGGGTAATGTTTCCCATTCATCCAGAAGAGCATTTACGTGCTCAGACATTGATGCTGGACAAGAGGACCTGACTAACAATCCTTGTTCTAGTTTATATAAAAGGTTTTAGAATGGGTTTTAGGTCAGGACTAAAGCCAGTTTAATATTTCCATATGAAATGCATCGAATCATGTCTTTATGAACCTTGTTTTGTGCATTGGGAAACATGGAACATAAAGTGCCTTCCACAAACTGTTATTAAAATATAGAAATATACATTTGTGTAAATTGCATGGCTCGGTGCTTGATTTTATACACCTGTGGCGAATGGATTAAATAAGTGCCTTTAATAAAGTGATTAAGTGTTTAAGTGATTAGGTTCATTGTTTCTCCACTTACCATATGGACATATGATGGACAGTTATACAATTACATTCGTTAGTTCATCTGTTTCTCTATATAATTTGTTAGTCCCCTTTACTCTGTTCTCTAAAGATCCACTCATACCAGCACACATTAACACACTATTACCATGTCAGTATTACTGAAGTACTGAAACTAATCCAGTACCTTCATACTTCTTCTGTGGGTGTTCTGATCACCCGAACATCATGAGGGTCAGCTGAAATGTATAACTATATCCATAAGAGTGGAAAATGTTTCCTTGTTTACGAAATTATTATTTGCAGAATTTTTGACAAAGCCAAGAACACAAAGTAGCTGTAGTAAGAAACAAACATTTGGACAAATATTTTAGGACATCTACACATCATATGTTGGAATTTGTGCCCATTTATCCACGAGAACATTTGTAAGTTTATTTAATGATATTGGACCTGATTTACAAATTAAATTTTTATTAATCCCAAAGGTGTATGATTTAGTTGAGTTCAGAACTCTGTGCGGGCCAGTCAAGGTCTATTACACCCAATTCAGTTATGCTGAAAGTGAAATTCTCTAAATCTTGATTTTATACACCTTTGTCAATTGACCTGAATAAAACTCTTGAATGAATCTGTAAAATGTGTGTCCCAATATTTTTGTTTATGTAGTTGACTATCCCCACACAAACATAGGGGTAGAGAGAACACTTAAGGCATTCCATTTTGAACACTTGTTTTCAGGACATTACACTGTACTACTCAGTGTTACTTTTCAGATAATTAAAATTGGAAATAAAAAAAAAAATTATATAAATAATTCTAACAAGTGGATTAACTTTATGTATTTTACTTTTTTTATATTGAAGAGGTTGTGCGCTTTTTATACAGACACTCGCCTTACTTACAACATTTTTTAATTCATGGTCAAATTTATCTTTGCTGCTTGCCATATCAATGCACTTACAGATATAGATATGGATTAGGATATAGCCCTTATTGTCACAGTTCAGTGTCCCGTAGCCGAAGGAACTGAGGGAGGCGTGTTTGCAATGGTTAACACAAAAGTTTATTTCCTCCAGGCGGGAATAAAGCAGAAACAGAAATATCAAAACAATGTCCAGTCTTTATAATCTCCCGAGAAGCAGCGGGAAGCCGCGGCTCACCACGGAACAAACGGGCGAGCGCGTGAAGCGCAGGCGAGGAGGGCGTGTGCCGCGGAGTCCCCAATGTCTCAGCTCGTGGACCCCGGCGGGGCGGCCGACCCCCAGGCCGAGGGGCGGGGCGGTCGGGGTGGTCCCGGTGGAACTCCCGGAAGATGCTCGGGTCCAGGATGTCCTCGGCCGAGACCCAGCTCCTCTCCTCAGGGCCGAATCCCTCCCAATCTACCAGGTACTGTACCTTGCCCCGGTGCCAGCGGGAGTCCAACAGAGAGGACACAGCGTAGATGTTCGATTCATCTCCCTCCTGTGTCTCTCTATTGTACTCTGTCTAATTAGCCTCCAGCGGACCTGGAACGAAAGGTTTAAGAAGGGAAAGAAAGGTTTAAGAAAGGTCGGGTGCACCCGCAAATGGCGCGGGAGCTTAAGCCGAACCGTGACCTCATTAACGACAGCCTCTATCCGGAAAGGACCCAAAAACCGGGGCAGGAGTTTGCGGGTACCCTGACGACACCGGATGTCCCGAGTACTGAGCCACACCATGTCGCCTACCTTATATTGGGGGGCGTCACCTCGAGAGCGATCCGCGAAGCGTTTGTATCTCCGGATTACTGCTTCTACCCGCTGGTGGACTTGTGCCCAGACCTCCTCGCTGCGCTGAAACCAAGCGTCCACTGCCGGAGCCTCAGAATCCTCCCCGCTCCAAGGTGCAAAGGGAGGCTGGTAGCCCAGCACGCACTGGAACGGGGTGAGGCCGGTGGCCGAGTGGCACAGCGAGTTCTGGGCAATCTCCGGCCAGGGGAGGTACCGCGACCAATCGGATGGATTGCGGTGAGCATAAATCCAGAGGAATTTGTTTGTCTCCTGATGCGAGCATTCACACGCCCCATTGGTCTGGGGGTGGAACCCTGAGGAGAGGCTGACGGAGGACTCCAGCTTTTTACAAAATGCCCTCCAAACGGCCGACATAAACTGGGGACCTCTATCAGAAAGGATAACCTCCGGAATCCCAAACGAGTTGAACACCTGAGAGAATAAATGTTCGGCCGTCTCGAACGCTGAGGGCAGCCCCCTAAGGGGGAAAAGTTTAACCGCCTGGGAGAACCGATCGAGGACCGAGAGGATGGTTTTGTAGCCATTGGAGGAGGGGAGACCGGACACAAAATCTAAGGCTATGTGGGCCCAGTGCCGCTCCGGCACTAGCAACAGGCACAGCTTACCCGCTGGAAGCTCCCAGGGGGTCTTACAGACAGCGCAGGTGGCACAAGAGCGCAAAAAGGACTGTACGTCCGCCTGTAAGGACTCCCACCAGTACCTTCGTTGGATAAGCTGGATGGTGCGAAGGACGCCCGGATGACCAGTGCACAGAGAGTAATGGGCCCACGTGATAATACGGGGACGGAAGGCCACCGGGAAATACGTCCTCCCCTCGGGACAATTGGGTGGTATGGTGGTGGTGCGCAATGCCTCCTGGATTTGGGTATCGACCTCCCACCGGATCAGACCCAGGAATTAGGGGATGATGGAACTACCGTGGTCAGGATCCGATAGAGAGGGGCCATGTAGTCTGGAAAGGGCATCAGCCCGGTTGTTCTCCGACCCCGGGCGGAATGAGATCTGGAGGTTAAATTGAGGCGCCGCGCACTTTTGACGAACTCTAAGTTCTTATGGTCGGTTAGAATTAGGATGGGGAGAGTGGCCTCCATAAGCCAATGTCGCCACTCCTCCAGGGCCAATTTGATGGCCAAAAGCTCCCGGTCCCCGATCCCATAATTGCATTCGGCCGGCAGGAACTTGCGGCAGAAGTATGCGATAGGGCGCGCTTGAGCTAACCCACCCATGGACTGGGAAAGTATGGCACCGGCCCCACTACAAGAGGCGTCCACCTCCACGATGAACTGGCGCCCGGGGTCCGGGTGGGCCAATACCGGCTTAGTGGTAAATTGTTGTTTAAGAGAATTTAAGGCCTGATCCGCCTCCGGGCTCCAGTGCAACATGGAGGGGTTACCCTTAAGACTGGACTTGAGGGGCAGCGCAATGCGACTAAAGTCCCGGATAAAACGTCTATAAAAATTCGCGAACCCCAAGAATCATTGCAGATCTCGGGGTGAGGTCGGCGTCGGCCAGTCCACGACTGCTTGCACCTTGCCGGGGTCCATCTCGATCCCCTTATGGGAGATGATAAAACCCAAGAAGGAGACCAAGTCCCGGTGGAAAACGCACTTTTCCCCCCTAACGTACAGCCCATTGGCGAGAAGACGCGATAACACCCGCCGAACTAATGCGACATGGGAGGACAGGTCCCTAGACAGTACGTCGTCAAGGTAGACGATAACCCCCTGGTGGAGAAACTCCCGAAGCACGTCGTTAATAAAAGCCTGGAAGACCGCAGGGGCGTTGGTGAGGCCGAAAGGCATCACCCGATATTCATAGTGCCCCGAGGTGGTTATGAATGCGGTCTTCCATTCGTCTCCCTTACGAATACGGACCAGGTTGTACGCGTTCCGGAGGTCCAGTTTGGTAAACACACGCGCCCCATGTAGCAGTTTAAGGTTAGACGGTACCAGCGGGAAGGGATGGGGTAACGCTTGGTGTCTTTATTGAGCTCACGGAAATGAATGCAAGGGCGCAGCTCCCCACCCTGTTTGGGAACAAAGAAAAACCCTGAGGCCGAAGGGGACTTGGATAAGCGAATAAAGCCGTTGCCTAAGGCCTCGGCGATGTAATCCTGCATGGCCCGCATCTCAGCAGCTGAGAGGGGGTAAGGGCACGCGTGTGGTAATTTAGCCCCCGGCACCAGGTCAATAGCACAGTCGTAGTGTCGATGGGGAGGAAGCTTGTTAGCACACGCTTTGCTAAACACCTTACCTAGATCGGCGTATACCTCAGGTACCTGAGGGGGCAACTGGGAAGCCGGTGACACCCTGGCCGCCGAGCACAGGTGGCGCACGGTAGGTGGAATGCACGTGTGTGCACACCGAGACGACCACGACCGGATCCGCAGCTCGGCCCAGGAGATAACAGGATCGTGTCGCCTCAGCTAGGGTAGCCCTAAAATGATGGGGACAAAGGGAGAGGAGATGATGAAAAACTTGTTCTCCTCGAAATGGTCCTCTCCTATTGCCATGTGGAGGGGGGGGGGGAGTGGTGGTTTTGGAGCCGCCACGCTCCAGCTCAGACAGACGACCCAACAGCGTCTGGATTGCCCGGGTCATCTCGCTGAGCCCGCTCTGGAGTTCCACCAGGGCTCATCCTTGAGCCTGCAATACCTCTTCGGTTGGCTCCATCGTCGTCGAACCATGGGCAGAGTTTTATGTCACAGTTCAGCGTCCTGTAGCCTTGAACTGAGAGAAGCATGTTTGCAATGGTTAACACAAAAGTTTATTTCCTCCAGGCGGGAATAAAGCAGAAACAGAAATACAAAACAATGTCCAGTCTTTATAATCTCCCGAAAGGCAGCGGGAAGCCGCGGCTCACCACGGTACAAACCAGCGAGCGGCGTGAAGCGCAGGCGAGGAGGGCGTGTGTCGCGGAGTCCCTGATGTCTCTTATGGAGGAGCGCAATCCTAAGAAGAGGCAGTGAGTCAGTAGCAACATCGGTAGAGTCTCGCCAGGAGCGTAGAAACACGTACAGAGTGGCTGCGCGCAGCAGGAAGCGACAGCGTGTACGAGCAGGGTGAAACCAAAAAACTCTGCGCCGATGGATCCGGAACGGCGGCTTAAGAGGACGCTGTCATCAACGGGGCACATCTGCAACTAATAATCTGGAAAGGGTGATCTGTGATTACCGGTATCAGTGTCAGGTGTGGAAGTGGGCGTGTGAGGTGCGGTGCGTGCAGCAGCGGGGCGTGAACATGGAGTGGGTGTGTGTGAAGGAGAGAGAGGAACAGCAGGGCGTGAACGGGAATGTGTAACACTTATATTCTAATTTCTAGTGGCCATAAACCCCCACCACAACAGATTAGGAACTATTTGACAGGTGAATAATTTTCAGTACTGCAGAGACATAGATGTGGTGGTGGTATATTAACGTGTGCTGCATTAGTATAAGTAAATGAGACTCAACAGATTCAACTGCTGAATTTTTTAATTCCTCTGTGACACACCTGTACTGAGAATAGTCCACCAACCAAAACCAGCCACCAAATGCAATGCTTTTAAATAATCCTCAAACTAAATGCCTAACTACCAGCATCTTTGTGTACAGCATACTATGAGTGCTAAAAAAGTATTAAATAATGACCATGTAAAGCAGAAGACAAGACACGGTTTCTGACTTCTCTGTCTGATTCACTCAAATCAACACAACAAATCACCACAATACACAATAACCACCTCAGCATTATCCATATACTTATCACACCACAATATACTGTTTTTACTGTCCATCTGGTATAACACTGATTTGGACAATCTACTAAGTCACTTTAAATTTCCCTTATTATTGCCAATTTACTATAATGTTCTTTATACTTTGTGTATATTTTGCATACATTTACCATACACATTTTAATACACAAATGGGACATAGAGCAAATGACAAATAAACTTAAAACTACAAAGTATGTAGATTAAATGATGGACTAATGTCTGTAATTGTAAGATTAATATGATAGACAATATGTATAGAAGGGCGGCACGGTGGCATAGTGGTTAGCACGTTCGCCTCTCAGCGCTAGGGATTCCCGGTTCGAATCCCCATCTGGGTGGAGTTTCCATGTTCTCCCCATGTCCGCGTGGGTTTCCTCTGGGTTCTCCGGTTTCCTCCCACAGTCCAAAAACATGGATCAAGTTAATTGAATTCTCAAAATTGCCCCATATTGAGTGTGTCTGTGTGA
Source organism: Corydoras maculifer (assembly GCA_019802435.1). Lineage (NCBI taxonomy): Eukaryota > Metazoa > Chordata > Actinopteri > Siluriformes > Callichthyidae > Corydoras > Corydoras maculifer. The sequence goes on from JAFMOD010000971.1 coordinate 368,519, forward strand.
GTGAGTGTGTGCCCAGCGATGGATTGGCGCCCTGTCCTGGGTCTATCTGCCCAGCGCCCGAGACGTTCTTCCCTAGATGGGCATGGGGAACTCCACTGCGACCCTAATAGAGGATAAGCGGGAGATAATGAATAAATGAATATGTATAGAAACAAGATGGTGTACCTAACAGGGTGGCTAGGGAGTGTATGTTTAATTTGTGATGCTTGTGGTGTTGCATAACCCTGGTGTATTTTAGCTTCCAGTCAGCATATGGTAGTCTTTATTTTGCCAATCTTGATGTTTTTTAAGTAAGCTGATTTGTCATGTACTTTGTTAGTACTTTGCAGCACAGAAAATAGTAGTCGCATTGCTTCACATGGTAATGGGTTTCAGATGGCTCAACACAATTTAATAAAGGTGTCACTAATTACTAAACAACATTCATACATGAAAAATTAAGGACAGTATTTTTACTAAAATGCTCCTAAAATTGTAGTTTAAAAAAAATAATGTCAGTTATTGCAGTAATACTTATTTGTAACTTATTCACATTTCTATCATTTATCAGGCCCTTTATATAATGTGACTAATAGAGACTGCAATGCTGAAAATTCCAATCTTTTATCAATGTCTTTATTTTCATTTTGTTTTTTGTTTTTATTTAGATTAAAAAAAAAAATACTGTCAAAATGTTAACACACTACTAAAACAATTCATGTTATATTTACTACTATACTAAACACGCACTTGAAAATGAATGAAGGGAAAAAGGCAAAAAGAGAAAACTTTGGAAAAATTACCAAATGGAAGACTAAACTGCCAGAGGGCATGAAGGGGCAGAAGGGACAGAAACCAGGTGGATGTGACAGGGACATGCCTTATGAACAGAATAATGAGGCTGACTTTTCAGAAAGGACACATGTTCTGTCCTCTAAAATGAGAAAGCTTAGCAGACAGCTGTCACAGTGTGTTCTGCATAAGGTACAGATTTTATTTGGGGAGGACAAAAATGCACTCTTCATCACCACCCAAGGAAACACAGATCAAATATATTGATAATGCATCAATGATGAATGTGATGCATGCTTTTTATGGTATAGTATAGTATAATACATCAGCACATGGAGATGCTTTCTATGTCAAGTGTGCCTGTCTGGATTAGCAATATATGCCATTCACAAAACACCGGCCTTTTGTGACTAGTTAGTTAGTCCTTCTAATCTGCATTTCAAACTACAAACCACATTTCCAAAAAAAAATTTGCATTTCCAGAATCATTTGTTAATTGATTTCAAAGATTACTTAAAAAACAAAAATGAAAAAAGATATTTTGTGTTTAATAATAAACTTTATATTCGTTGTAAAATATAAGCAAATTTTGAAAGCGATGCCAGTAATAAACTAAGTCTAAAATTTATTAGACTAAGTGTAATAAATTAATAAATTTAAGTCTTCTACTTAATGTTTTCTGCATATTCTGACATACTATTCATTTAAGCCTAACAAGTTTGGTAATAGGTGATTTTAGATGTAGCAATAGATTGTTCCTGACTATAGCTGCATAGCCATGGGGAATCCCCAGGCGAACGTATATGTTAGTATAGGAATAAGTGAAAGAAAATGAGATGAGATTGATAGATTGATAGATAATAAGTAGTTCCAACATATTTATTTTTTCACAAAAGCATCCCTTATAAAAGGGCTTCGAAGACACCCTCACTACAAACCATTCATTAATATGCTGGGCTAGCATTATGCTAAATGTATTGGTTGCCAAGAATGAACTCATTTAGTGGAATGACCCAGATAACACACATCAACTGTCCGTCATTAGAAAATATTAGCCTCCCTTCAATTTACCTCTGTCACATCAGTTGTCTTCTTATTAAAGGACAGTTTGTTAAAGCTAAATCCTAATAGCATTTACCTGTTTATAAAAACCTCTCCTTTTCACCTCCCTTGATAAGAGAGTGTTGTGTTTGGTGCAGTGTTGTCAGCACAAGTGTCAGATGTAATTACAGCCAAAAAACAGGAGGCCAATCTACATTGCTTGACCTTAGCATTCCAAGGCACACTAGCATTACGCTCACACTCATACTGTACACATGTTTTCCTTCTTACTCCTTATTGTATGGTTTACAGTCAGGCAGTGACAGAAAACAGGAAAAGGCACTAAATGTATGTGAGAAACAAATGGACTACTGCCTGTAATTGTAGAACTACAGAATTAATCATATAGTATTAGTAGTATGTATGTAGCAATTGAATTAATATATACATCATCATAAGTTGAAAAACTCACATATTTGAAACATTTCTGCATGATAAAAAACAGAAAACACTAAAAACGGCTACTAAAAACGCAACCAAAGGCATGCACTTTTTACTTGATTGGGTGCTATCAGTCAAGACTATCTTTCTTTAAATCGTCACACTTCTATCACTTATAAAAGCCCTAGTTTTGCAGAGGAAGACACAGGGCATCAAGCTTGACTGTCAATGCTGAATGCATAACGGATGTCTTTGTTGATCCTTTGTGGTCTTTGCTGCTGTGCATTCAAATTTTTTCCATACTGCTTCAACTGGTTATATGTGCAGGAGGAAAGATACTATCTGAGCAATTGTGTAAATTGAATTCCCAAGTAAAATGTGTTTTCAGCTATTTGAGTCCAAAGCAGATTAATTATGATACGAAAATATATTTTAATCAATACTAAACAAAATCTGATGATTGTTAGGTGATTTACACATGCGCTTATCAACAAGGTATTTATATTAAAGCACATGCAAAGGCATTTAACTAGATTTGCAATCTTTGTCATTGGTAAGCTTGATAAAATTTCATTCATTCATTCATTCATTATCTATCTCCCGCTTATCCTCTATTAGGGTCGCGGTGGGGTTCCCCATGCCCATCCAGGGGAGAACATCTCGGGCGCTGGGCAGATAGACCCAGGACAGGGCGCCAATCCATCGCTGGGCACACACTCACTCACACAGACACACTCTATAGGGGGCAATTTGGAGAATTCAATTAACTTGATCCATGTTTTTGGACTGTGGGAGAAAACCGGAGAACCCGGAGGAAACCCACGCAGACGCGGGGAGAACATGGAAACTCCACCCAGATGGGGATTCGAACTGGGAAACCCTAGAGCTGAGAGGCGAACGTGCTAACCACTAAGCCACCGTGCCGCCCTTGATAAATTTTGACTTTTGTAATTTCTTTACCAAAAAGGTTACTCCAGCATCTACAGATGATCATACTTTCTGTTTTGTAAGAGTGAATGGAAACATCTCACATTGGCTTACATTAGGAATTATGATTGTTCACCAACGTTAAAAAAAATACCCCAATAGAGCATAATTGTGGGAGTAAAATAACTTCTTATCATGGTTGTAACTATTATTATGGATGGACCCAGTCTAAGCAGTAATTACAAATTCAAAATAGTGCTTTTTAATCAGATGTGAACACTGTTTTGTGAGTCTAAACACCAGCTGGAAAGACTAGTGTTAAAATATTTTAAATTATTTTAAAAAATACACTGCCAGGACAAAAAAGGTCATCCAAGGCTTTAACAAAGAAAATAGGATTAGAGCCTACCACTGGATAATTACTGCATGAATGATAGTTCATTCATTCATTTATTCATTCATTATCTTCTGCTTTATCCTATATTGGGGTCACAAAAGTTTCCACATGCCCATCCAGGGGAGAATGTTTTGGGTGCTAGCCAGATACTCCCAGCACAGGGCGCCAATCTATCGCTGGGCAACTCACTTACAATGACACAAATACATTTTGAAGCATTCAGTTTACCTTGAATCCAAGTTTTTGAACTGTGGAAGGGACAAAACTCCCATTCTGGCCTCCCTCCACTGCCTGTCTGTGCATTTTACAGTTAATTTTAAGATTTTTTTTTATTTTAAGAATTAAACTAAGATTTAATAATATTCTTTTATTTGTTTTTAAATCTTATAATGGCCTTACCTCTCTGATCTCCATCTACATGTGCCCGCATGGTGTCTTTGTTGTTTTAAAGTGCTTCATGAATAAAATTGAGTTGAGTATGTTTTAGCTTTGTGAAGTTGCAACAAAATATGGCCATTTATGTGTGTGTATGTGTGTGTGTGTGTGTGTGTATGTGTGTTAAATCTAAATACTAAATAAGGGTATGCTTTGCAGCTTGAAATGAAAATGTCATCTCTTAATAACATAATTGCAGGGGCAAAACCTAATTTAAAATGGAACTTCATTAAATGCTCTATTAGCATATGCTTGAAGCTAAACTCAAAGCCCTTTGATGATAGTGCATTTAATCGCTAAGTATCAATGTAGCATGTGTACTAAAAAAACAAAGCATCAAGTAAAGACGATTCAACATAATTTAATAGGTAATTTCGAATAAAGATAAAGTTTAGCATGAAAAACTTATGTTGGTATGGTAATGATCCATCAAGAAACATCGAGCTTTTAGACCATGATATAAACAGTAATACAATAAAACATTGATATAAATTTAAAATAAACTAAAAGGAATGAATGTGTGATGGTGGTTGAGGAGAGGGAGAGTGATTAGCACACCTGAAGCTGTTCTGCATGATAAAGTGATAGAGTGAGTAAATGATCAATTTTGCATAATCTGATTACACACAGAGGATTTTGTCTTCCACATTTAACCCAGTGCAACACACACATATAGACAAAGTGAATGCAGTAAGTAAACACGTGCCCGGAGTGATGGGCGGCCCTGTATATGACAGCCGGGGAGCAATTGGGGTTAGGTGCCTTGTTCTTGGCACTTATGCATTGTACTTGGAGGGACCGGGAATCGAACAAGTGACCTTCAGGTCGCAAGGCTGGTTCCTTAACTACAAGCTTATGGCTACCCACTGCCTTAAAATAAACCCAAGTATGCAATCCAATGGCAGGATAAGGTACAAATTTACATTCTGTATACTTTCACTTTGTCCTTATATTCCAGTCCTATATTTCCGTTTTTATCTTGATAGCTGTGATATATCTCAGCACCGCTCTTGAGTTGTCCCAACTGAGAGCTTCCTCTATGTTTTTTGGTAGTTGGGCTTCTTGTCTCTTCTTTGGCAGGTTGGACATATCGGTGGGGTTTCTCGTTTTATTAGGTGTTGGTGGGTTATTCTGGTGTGTCCGATTCTGCATCTTGAGTAGATGACTTGGTCTACACACCGTCCATGGTGGGTTTTGGTCTGTTATCGATTTTCAGTTGTATTTCATGAAGTTTGTTTGTGGTCTGGGTATCCCATTTAGTTTGCCATATTTGTCTGATGTATGTGTTTATGAGAAGTTAGAGTAGTCTGTTGAGGGGATTCTAAGGTTAGTTGTGTTCTGTCTAGTTTTTTGCCTGGCTAGTTGGTCTGCTTTTTCATTGCCGGCTATCCCGCTGTGTCCTGGTACCCAACATAGTCTGATGTCATAATCAATTTCTATTAGTTTGTTGATTGTTTTTTGCATGTCCTGGATGAAGGGGTGGTTTGATGTGTAAGATTCCAGAGCTTTGAGGCATGAGTGAGAATCTGTGCATATTAAGATGTTCCTGTATTGATTTTTCTCCGTAAATTGTAATGCCATAATTATGGCATGGGCTTCTGCACAGTAGATAGTGGTAGCTTGCGGTAGTTTTATTGTGTTTGAATGTCTGCTTGTATATATTGCTGAAGTTACTTGGTCTGAAGTCTTTGATCTATCTGTGTAGATGGGTATATGTTGTGGGTATTTTTCTCTGAATTTAAGTAAGGCGTTTAGGTATGCGTATGGGTGTGTGATTTATTTTCTCTTTGTGGCAAGGTCCAGGATGTTGAGTTTTCTGATTTCCCATGGGGGTATGGTGCTATGACGGTTGTGAGCTATTAAGTTTGGGCTTAGCTTTAGGTCGTCTATGTGTGGCTTGATTCGAGTCCTGAATGGTTGGATTTTGTTTTGCCTGAGGTGTAGTGCTATGGATGTGGGTGTATTATTCTGAGGACTGGGTTTCTGGGATTGCTCATGGTTCTGACTGCATATTGTAATGCTAGTTTTAATTTCCTGAGTTCAAGCGAAGGTTCTTGAGCCTCTACGTAAAGGCTTGGAATGGGAGATGTGCGGAATGCTCCTAGGGTGATTCTGATGCCCATGTAGTTAACTGTGTTGAGCTTCTTCAGGTAAGATCTTCAGGCTGATCCTTATATAAAGCATCCGTAGTCCAGTTTTGTTATGATCAGTGTTCTATATAGGGTGCAGCAGGATGGTAAGGTTAGTTTCCCATTCAGTGCTGGCTAATACTTTCAGTATTTAAAATTTTTTGACACATTTTTCGCTCAGTGATTTGATGTGTGAAATAAAAGACAGTTTTTTGTCCAGCGTAATGCCCAGGTATCGGGTGGTTTCTGTTACTTTTATGGGTTCTCCTTCTATGAAAAGTTTCGGGTCTATGTGTAGATTTTGGTTTTGACAGAAATGGATACATGTTTTGTTTTTGGATACTTTAAGTCCATTTGTGTTTAGCCACTTATGTACTTTATTGATGTAAGATTGGAGCTTTTGTTAGATTGTTTTTATGTCCTGACTCCTGTAGCCAATACATACAGTGCCTTGCGAAAGTATTCACCCCCTTTACATTTTTCACATTTTGTTACCTCACAACCTGGAATTCAAAGGGAATATTCGAGGGTCTGCATCATTTAATGTACAGAGCATAAACTTTCAACATTTAACTTTTTTTTTTTTATTGTGAAGCAAACAACAAATAGGACAAAATAACTGAAAACATCAGTGTACATAACTATTCACCCCCGTAAGTCAGTACTTTGTAGAGCCATCTTTTGCAGCAATTACAGCTGTACGTCGCTTTGGATAAGTCTCTATTAGCTTGCCACATCTTGCCACTGGAATTTTTGCCCATTCCTCATGGCAAAACTGCTCCAGCTCCTTCAAGTTAGATGGTTTTCGTTGGTGAACAGCAATCTTCAAGTCTGACCACAGATTCTCAATTGGATTAAGGTCTGGGCTTTGACTAGGCCATCCCAATATGTTTACACATTTCCTCTTAAATCACTCAAGTGTTGCTTTAGCAGTATGCTTTGGGTCATTGTCCTGTTGGAAGGTAAATCGCCGCCCTAGTCACAGATCACTGACAGATGTAAACAGGTTTTGCCTTAAGAATATCCCTGTATTTAGCACCATCCATCTTCCCCTCGACTCGGACCAGTTTTCCAGTCCCTGCTGCTGAGAAACATCCCCACAGCATGATGCTTCCATGTTTCACTGTGGGGATGGTGTTCTTGGGGTGATGAGATGTGTTGGGTTTGCGCCAGACATAACGTTTTCCTTGGTGGCCAAAAAGTTCAATTTTGGCATCATCTGACTACAGTACCTTTCTCCATACAGTTTGGGAGTCTTGCCTTTTTGCAAACTCGAAACGAGCCTTCCTATTTTTGCCTGTAAGTAAAGGTTTTTTTCTGGCCACTCTTCCATAAAGCCCAGCTCTATGGAGTGTACAGCTTATTGTGGTCATACGGACAGATACTCCGGTCTCTGCTTGGGAACTTTGCAGCTCCTTCAGGGTTACCTTTGTTCTCTGTGCTGCCTCTCTGATTAATGCCCTCCTTGACCAGGCTGAGAGTTTTGGTGGGCGGCCCTCTCTTGGCAGGTTTGTTGTGGTACCATGTTCTTTCTATTTGATGATGATGGATTTGATGGTGCTCCGGGGGATCATCAGAGATTTGGATATTTTTTTATAACCCAACCCTGACTTATACTTCTCTACAACTTTATCCATGACTTGCTTGGAGAGCTCCTTGGTTTTCATGGCGTTGTTTGGTTAGCTTAATGGTGTTGCAGCCTCTGGGGCCTTTCAGAAAAGGTGTGTATATACTGACAGATCATTTGACACTTAGATTGCACACAGGTGGCCTTCATTTCACTAAGCATGTGACTTCTGAAGGTAATTGGTTGCACCAGAACTTTTTAGGGGCTTCATAACAAAAGGGGTGAATACAAATGCACATGCCAATTTTCAGTTTTTTATTTTCATATTCTTTATATACATATATTTTTTTCTCATTTCACTTCTAAAATGTAGACTATTTTGTGCAGATGCATCACATTCAAGTCAGATAAAAAAAATGATTAGAAAATGCTGGGTGGTATTTCTTTTGTGATTCTGCTGATTTTGAGGTTGAAGAGGGTTACTGAGAGGATGCATCCTTGTGGGACTCCTGTCTCCTGGATGTGGTCTGTGGAACATGTATTGTTTATTTGGACTCTTAAAAGTCTGTCCTTTACAAAGTTTTGTATAAAGATTGGAAGCCGGCCTCTAAGACCTATTTGGTGGAGGTCTTCCATTATTCCATACCTCCACATGGCATCGTCGGCCTTTTCCAGGTCAAAGTAGATTATAGCTGTGTGTTCTTTGCGGAGGAAAGCTTCCCTTATGTATGTTTCCAGCATGGTTAGGTTGTCAGTAGTGCTTCTGTTTTTTTGGAAGCTGCTTTGGATCCTGCTAAGGATGTTGTTAGCTTCAATATACCAGACCAGGTGGTTGTTAACCATCCTCTCAAGTGTCTTGCAAATGCAGCTCGTCAGGGCTATCGGTCTGTAGTTTCCGGGATCTTGATTTTTTCCGGGTTTGGGGACAGGAATTACTATTGCTTTTTCCATTCTGTTGGTATGTTTCCTGTTTTTCCTATATAGTTAAATATTTTTAGGAAAAGTGTTAATGTTGTTGGAGGTAGCATTTTAAGCATTTCATAGTGTATGTTATCAGGTCCTTTTGCCGTGTTGTGGGATTTCTAGCGGGATTGGGTCAGTTCATATATTGTAAAGGATTGGTTGTATGGTTCCTTGTCTGTCTTAAAATCTATTTTTTTCGCTTCCTTTGTATTCGGATTTCTTGGAATTCCGAGGTGTAGTTCTTGTTGGAGGATATGTTTTCAAAGGTTTTTGCCAGTAGTTCTGCAATTTCAGTTTCTTTACTAATTGTGTCATCTTGGTTTTTGAGGTATTGAATTTTTGGTTGTGTGTTTTTGTTCTCCATTTTCCGGATGAGGTTCCATGTTTTTTGTGGGTGTGCTTATATTAATGTTTTTTGTGAATAAGTTCCAACTCTTTTTGCCATATTTACTGTTCTTCTGGCTTTTACTATTGTGTTCCTTAGATTGTTAATGTTTATTGTTGTGGGGTGTGTATTGAGGTTCCTTTCTGCCCTTTTTCGTGTCTTGATTGCTTCTCTACATTCGTCATTGAACCAGGGAGTTCTTTTCTTTTTGGGTTTTTGGTGTTTCTTTGCGATGGTGGTTTGCGCAATGCCAGATAGGCTCTCTGTAAACCATACTATGGGGTCTTGATTTCTTGTTGGTATTGCATTCAATTTCTGCTCACAAACATTTTGGAATTTTGACCACTTGGCTTTGTTGGACTTCCATCTTTGTGGAGTGGGTGTTAGCTGTGATTTATCAGGACTTGAGAATAGGAAGGTGGTCACTGCCACAAAGGGTCGCACCTTACGGTAAACAAGGCACCTCATTTACTTGCCTTTTACGAGAAGCCAGAGGGGGCTGAGGACCTATTCTACCCCAGGTCCCCACAGGGGACCAGTGAAATTAAAACAGAAAAGGGCATTGCTGAACTTATTAAACTGTATTTTAAGTTTAAAACAGATAGAGCCTTAGTGTGAACATTTAGCCGTGTTATTAAAGTGTCATTTATTACAGACACCTGATTTCTCTATAAACTCCCACTTGTTTTAATAAATATACAGTATGTTAAAGTTGCTTTCCATAATCGATGGGAAGCAGAATGCCTAACCAGCAAAAGCAGCAAGTTTGTAATAAAGGTATTGATCCAGAAGCCAATTTAAACTCTATTAAAGTAAATTGTAATGGAATTGTAAAAGGATAGATAAGATATCCTAACACCTGTCTGTCTTTAAATACCTATTGAATAACGGTAATTTGAAAATGTTAATGCATTGAATTGCTTTTCATGTTATTTGTTAACTATTTCTTTTACGAACACATATATAAATTATACATATGGGAATGTTGCTAACACAAAGCCATAATCATTGTATGAACAGAAAGCATATCAAGCCATTACCAATGTCCAACTATTGCACCAGTAAATCAACCGCATTTAGTAACATTATTAAACAGACATGGGTTTAAACTATGAGATTAATAAACAAGTCAAGATTAATTAAAGAACAGATTAAAAAAAAAGAAAAGAAATAAACAAAGAAAAGTTAACATATTTTTGATAACCCTAAAAACGTGGGACATAAGCCTTTCATTTTTATTTTCATTTTTTTAATGACTTAGTGTGTAGGTATTTATGCTGCCTACATTGATGGATGCTGAAACATGGAATAATTAAATTGTATGTAATGCAATTCTAATCTAATCTAATCTAATTAGCCAGTAACAATCACAAGGAAGAAAGAAAAGAGGAGATAAACATATGAGAAACAAAAAACATCTAAGAACGCAAACTTGTTGTCTAGTAAATTACATACGGGACCACAACACCCATGACTCACATTACAAATAATAAATAGATCCAAATTTTAAATTACCTTTAAATAATAGTAATAAAAAAATAACAAAATCAAGCCCTTCAGCACTAGGGATTGCTGGTTCGAATCCCAATCTGGGTGGAGTTTCCATGTTCTCCCCGTGTCCACGTTGGTTTCCTCCGGGTTCTCCGGTTTCCTCCCACTGTCCAAAAACATGGATCAAGTCAATTGACTTCTCCAAATTGCCCCGTATAGAGAGTGTTTGTGTGAGTGAGTGTGTGCCCAGCGATAGATTGCTGCCCTGTCCTGGGTGTATCTGCCCAGTGCCAGAAACGTTATCCCCTGGATGGGCATGGGGACCCTCCCTGCGACACTAATAGAGGATAAAAGCGGAAGATAATGAATGAATGAATGAATGAATGAAATCAAAACAAGTACGTTCAGGGATGAATGTTATTGTGTTCATGGGTTCCTTCAAGATGAGACTTTTCTACTTCATTTACATTTACATAACGTCATTTTGCAGATGCTTTTATCCAAAGGTACTCACAAGTGTCCCAACTTGGTTTGGGTCAGGGTTAATACAGCATCCCTGGATTGTTAACTTCACATTGTTAACAGCAGTGGACCTGGGATTTAAACTCACCACCTTAAGATTTATTGCCCAACACCCTAACCACTGAGCTACCACAACCTCCTCAGAAACCAAAGTTTTTACTCCTAGATACTCTTTGATCATCATTCTGTCAGGTATAGTATGTGCATGCACAGTGTTTTCTGTAAAACCAGTCTGGCTTTTGGGAATGATGACACCTTTGTTTTGACCTCCACACTGCTCATTAATTTGCGCTGCAAGAACCACCTGCCTTTAATGCTTTAGAGTTGAAAATAGTCATATTAGTATTAATAGTCATAAACCATTACACTTAGTCTGTTTCTGACATTTCTTTCTTTCTAGAAAGCTAATGGTACTGATTGTATTAATTATATTATTAAAGAGCAGAAACATTTAGGAACCATAGCAACCATTGTTGCTGCTTAAACTTAAAGAGCAAAGTTCACCGATCACTGAGGCCCACATTGCAAAAAAAGTTTGACGCTGATACAAAAACTGTGTACCAGGTGCTTTATGACATGAGTTGGCATGGCCAAACAACTGCATGCAAGCCTTACACTGAGTCTGTTGTGAAAGAATTTTGCTGAGACCTGACTTTGAACTACTTTGGAATGAACAAGAAAATATTTGAAATTCAGAACTTCTGAGGTGTCTGACCTCACGAAATGTCTTTAGGGTAACTTTTTTTCCCACAGTACCACTGCAAAATTTTGTAAGAAGTTTACCTGGAAGGGGTGGCTTAGTGGTTAGCACGTTCACCTCTCAGCGCTGGGGATTCCAGGTTCGAATCCCCATCTGGGTGAAGTTTCCATGTTCTCCCCGTGTCCGTGTGGGTTTCCTCCAGGTTCTCCGGTTTCCTCCCACAGTCCAAAAACATGGATCAAGTCAATTGAGTTCTCCAAATTGCCCCATATAGAGTGTGTATGTGTGCATGTCTGTGTGAGTGAGTGTCTGCCCAGCGATAGATTGCCGCCCTGTCCTGGGTGTATCTGCCCAGCACCCGAAACATTATCCCCTGGATGGGCATGGGGAACCCCACCGCGACCCTAATATAAGATAAAGTGGAAGATAATGAATGGATGGAGGGTTTACCTGGAAGTGTGGAAGTTGTTATAATTGAAACGTGGGGCACAACTTAGAATGGAATGTCTTTAAAGCAACTGTATCCACAATGTGTTTTAATACTATTGCCTCTGTAGTGTATATGAAACCATGATTGTAATTGTTAAATCAAATCCTAAATATGACCACACAACTAAACACTAAGATGACCAGACGTACCTGATACAAAACACTATACACATGTCTCTGTTGCATGTGCATGTTAGCAAACTAAACAAAATAAAGGATTTGAAAGGGTAATTAACCAGAATCTAATGATTTTAAAGTGTTTAACTATAGAGTTGATAAAAGTAATACTTTCTAAAAAAAAATCTGGTTGGATTTGGTGGATTAATCTGATTAACTGTCTTAAAAGTAGCTGGATTGTTACAAGGATTTGTATTTATGCACAGACCAATTTGAATTGACTCAATTTATGTACGCCTTCCTAGCTGAGGGGCAGTCTATGGAGCCCCTAAAGTGACATGGAAGAAAAAATATATAATGCGAGATCTCGCAATTGTATTTTTACAATTAAAATAAAAGTTAATGTGAGATCTCGCAAGATCTCACAAAACTAACGCGGTAACTGTGAAGCTGTCCAGAATATTGAATTTGGTTGCTAATGAGTTCAATCAGGACCGCCAAGTCACAAAACGTTTTTCGACGAGAGTGTCCGCTTGCATTAAGTAGTCGCTTCAGGTGTCTCTCATGTTGGAATTTATTAAACATAAAAAAATATATTTGTAAGGTTTTTGTTATACTTCGTAATGCTATTATTTTATTTTCTATTTCATATAGTTTAAACAACTGCTGAATGACTGCAGGGAACAGAGGGAATGGTCATTTGAGCATGGCAAAGGGTCGGGATGTCCGATCACAGGGTGAGCTGTAGACTTAGGGGCAGGTAACATTTGTTAAATTTAATAGTGAGACTTGGGCTCAGGAAGTCCCCACCATATATGGAAGGTCTATTCACACTCATCCACACAGAATGACAGCCCACCTAAGGATTAAATACTGAAGTGGGATCTTTGAGAATTCAGAGCTCTCTCATCAATCGCAGTCTGCCATTAATGATTTTTCCTGTACACTTGTTTGTCTATTCAGTAAAACGCATTTTAAAAGTTCTTTTGGAACAAAGCCGCCGACTTATGACCGTTTTTTGGAAATTAGTGCTCACTTATACGAAAACCATGTTTACGGGCGAGCACTGATTTGATGTCTTGATAAAACTCAATAAAACTTTTCCACGGATGAACGTTCTCCATTGTGATCGTTTATTGTTGTTGACCCGGAAATTGACCTGAAAGTACATCAATTTATAATAAACTTTTGCGAGATCTTGCAATAAATATAAATATAACTATTGTGAGATCTCGCAGAACTTTTTGCGAGGTCTCGCAATATATATATTTTTCCATGTCCCTTTAGGGGCTCCGTACCAGTCTACAGTAAAACCATACAAAAGATAAAATGGTACAGAGAAAATTAGGAATATAAAGTTGTATGGAGGAAAAATGGAAATAGTCACAATGCAATAAGGTGCTCCTGGCAACAGTTTATCACCAAATTATAAACTAGCAATATGACATCTTTGGAACTATGTCCTTTTTCTGCACAGGTTGCTCCAGACTACAAAATATCATCTTTTATATATGCATCCATTTGTGTACTACATGTGTGAAAGTGGCAACTCCAGTCCAATGTTTAAAACTAATTCTCCAGAGGTTGTAAAAACAGTGTAATTTTATTTCGTCCGTCACATCTTCTGTGCGTTTAAGTTCAAGTTTATTCATTAGGTGTGGTAGCAGACATAATATATATAAAAACTATAATATATATAAAAACTATAATATATATAAAACTATATATACAGTCATATGTAAAAGTTTGGGCACCCCTATTAATCAAACATTTTTAGTTTTAAATATTTGGGTGTTTGCAACAGCCATTTCAGTTTAATGTATCTAATAACTGATGGACACAGTAATATTTAAGGATTGAAATGAGGTTTATTGTACTAACAGAAAATGTGGGATATGCATTAAACCAAAATTTGACAGGTGCAAATGTATAGGCACCTCAACAGAAAAGTGACATTAATATTTAGTAGATCCTCCTTTTGCAAAAATAACAGCCTCTAGTCATTTCCTGTAGCTTATAATCAGTTCCTGGATGAAGGTATTTTTGTCCATTCCTCTTTACAAAACAATTCCAGTTAAGTTAAGTTTGATGGTCGCCGAGCATGAAAAGCCCGCTTTAAATAATCCTACATATGTTCAATGATATTCAAGTCTGGGGACTGGGATGGCCATTCCAGAACATTGTAATTGTTCCTCTGCATGAATGCCTGAGTAGATTTGGAGCGGTGTTTTGGATCATTGTCTTGCTGAAATATCCATCCCTGGCGTAACTTCAACTTCGTCACTGATTCTTGAACATTATTCTCAAGAATCTGCTGATACTGAGTGGAATACATGCGACCCTCAACTTTAACAAGATTCCCGGTGCCGGCATTTGCCACACAGCCCCAAAGCATGATGGAACCTGCACCAAACTTAACAGTGGGTAGCAAGTGTTTTTCTTGGAATGCTTTATTTTTTTTGACGCCATGCATAATGCCTTTTTGTATGACCAAACAACTCAATCTTTGTTTCATCAGTCCACAGGACCTTCTTCCAAAATGAAGCTGGCTTCTCCAAATGTGCTTTTGGATACCTCAGATAAATCTGTGGCGTGCTTGCAGAAACGGCTTCTTTCGCATTATTCTCCCATACAGCTTCTCCTTGTGCAAAGTGTGCTGTATTGTTGACCGATGCACAGTGACACCATCTGCAGCAAGATGATGCTGCAGCTCTTTGGAGGTGGTCTGTGGATTGTCCTTGACTGTTTTCACCATTTTTCTCCTCTGCCTTTCTGATATTTTTCTTGGCCTGCCACTTTTGGGCTTAACAAGAACTGTCCCTGTGGTCTTCCATTTCCTTACTATGTTCCTCACAGTGGAAACTGACAGGTTAAATCTCTGAGACAACTTTTTGTATCCTTCCCCTGAACAACTATGTTGAACAATCTTTGTTTTCAGATCATTTGAGAGTTGTTTTGAGGAGCCTATGATGCCACACTTCAGATGAGATTGCATACTTTTGCACTTGTAAAATTTTGGTTTAATGCATATTGCATATTTTCTGTTAGTACAATAAACCTCATTTCAATCCTGAAATATTATAGTGTTCATCAGTTATTAGATATATCAAACTGAAATGGCTTTTGCAAACACCCAAACATTTAGAAATAAAAATGATTAAGATTAATAGGGGTGCCCAAACTTTTGCATATGACTGTATATGTACTGATACTATATATATATACTGACAAGTCATTCATAAACCTTAGGGTTCAATATGACGTCGGTCCACCCTTTGCAGTTATAACAGCTTCAACTCTTGTGGGAAGACATTGGGTTAACCTCAGGACTCGTCAGCCACTCAATTTTATCCACACCAGACTTTGTCATCCATGTCTTTATGGGCCTTGCTTTGTAAGAGGAAGGGGCCAGCTCCAAACTGTTCCCATAATGTTCGGAGCATAGAAATGTCCAGAATGTCTTGGTATGCTGAAGCATTCAGAGTTCCTTTCACTCGAACTAAGGGGCCAAGCCCAGCTCCTAAAAAAAATAACTCCACACCAAAAGCACTCCTTCACAAAACTTAACACTTGGCACAATGTAATCAGACAAGTACCATTCTCCTGGTAACCTCCAAACCCAGACTTGTCCCTCAGATTGCCAGATGGAGAAGCATGATTTGTCACTCCAAGGGAATGTGTCTCCACTGCTCTAGTCCAGTGACAGCATGCTTTACACCACTGCATCCAGCACTTTGCTTTGCACTTGGTGATGTATGGCTTGGATGCAGCTGCTCGACCATGGAAACCTATTCCATGTCAGTTTACGGGGCCTAGCACTCTGTATATATATATATATATATATATATATATATATATATATATATATATATATATATATATATATATTCATTCTTTCATTCATTATCTCCCGCTTTATCCTCTATTAGGGTCGCAGTGGGATTCCCCATGCCCATCCAGGGGAGAACGTCTCGGGCGCTGGGCAGATAGACCCAGGACAGGGCGCCAATCCATCGCTGGGCACACACTCACTCACACACACACACTCTTTATGGAGCAATTTGGAGAACTCAATTAACTTGATCCATGTTTTTGGACTGTGGGAGGAAACCGGAGAACCCGGAGGAAACCCACGCGGACACGGGGAGAACATGGAAACTCCACCCAGATGGGGATTCGAACCGGGAATCCGTAGTGCTGAAAGGCGAACGTGCTAACCACTAAGCCACCGTGCCGCCCACATATATATATATATATATATGTGTGTCTGTATGGGACTGCTGGTTGTGAAAATCCAAATTGATTAACAGTTTTAGACAAAATCATGCATTTAATAATCATAACACAGTCAAAACCACTCAGATTTCTTCCCAATTTTAACTGTTAACACCTCTATGATTTTATTCATTACACTGCTGCCATAGGATTTCCTAGTTCAATTTTATCACACATGTGCATAAATATGTTTCTAATAAAATACAGCTTGAGACTTTATGTATTTTAATACACTTGTATCCAAAATGCTAAATAAATATTTTAATAAAACTGGTGATTTCAAAGCCTTCATTTAATGACACACTGTCAAAATGAATCTGCATATTGGTGAAGAAATGTTCTCGAGCTTAATAGAGTTGACAGCTTTGTGTTTCTTACCTTTTTGCACTTGAAATAAGTAATTATTGTCAATTACATCCGCCATTTATTTCTATTTCCAATTGTACCATTTGGTTTGGGAATTCCATTTTAATAAATATTGCTTATGAGCAGCAGGGTAGCTTAGTGGTTAGCACTTTAACACTGGGCATCCAGGTTGTTATATTTACAGGCCAAAAACATGTATTCAAGGAAATTGACTAAATTACTTAATCTGCTAAATGTGAATGTAAATTGACTGCTCTATATTGCCCATATCTAAAATTCCCCATGTATAGTGTAAGTGAATGTGTACCAAGCGATAGATTGGTGCCCTATCCTGGGATCTAAATAAATGTTGTTTATGCTGATTATCCCTAAGGTGAAAATAAGACATAGGAAGTTTATAGTCAGGATGTAATATTGCTATGGAATTTATAAAGATGATACAATGTCAGTACGCACTAAAGCAGCTTTGAAGATGCGCATTAAAATGGATTTTTCCTGTCTTCATCATTCGCTCTTAATGCAAATCCAATAGCAGGTGGAATGAGTGTGGCTTGGCCTGATACTTTAGTGTGCACCTGGGCAGATAACTCCTGAATTTAAAATGAGGTTCTTCCAACCAAAAAAGCTCTTGAGTGAACAGGCGTATTAAAAGCCAAAAATAAATACAGTGGAAAATCCTAAACTGAATTTAGTATTTCAGGTAAAGTTATGTTGTTAAAACTATTGCAAACAGTACACAATCGTAGAGATCTTCACAGGGAAGAACAAATAATAATTAAATAAATAAATATATGCCCAGCGATGGATTGGCGCCCTGTCCTGGGTCTGTCTGCCCAGTGCCCGAGACGTTCTCCCCTGGATGGGCATGGGGAACCCCACCGCGACCCTAATAGAGGATAAGCGGAAGATAATGAATGAATGAATAAATAAATATAATACTTTTAACCAGCGATGGATTGGCACCCTGTCCTGGGTCTATCTGCCCAGCGCCCGAGGCGTTCTCCCCTGGATGGAAATGGGGAACCCCACCGCGACCCTAATAGAGGGTAAAGCGGGTGATAATGAATGAATAAATGAATAATACTTTTAAAATAAATATAATATAGTACTTTTTTTAAATTAGTTTTTTGTTAAAGACGCTGAATTCAATTAAAATTTGTCCATGAGAATATCAGTTATGTCCAGCAAAGGCATGCTGTCCTGGGTGTATCTGTCCAGTGCCTGAATATTTCCCCTTTGGATGGGTATGGGGAAATCTCCCCTAGAAGAGAATTAAGCTAAAGTTAAGATGAGATGAGAATATCAATTAATATCTTGATGCAGTTGGCATATAGAAAATAAGAATATTGATATTTACCTTTGTTATCACTCATTAAAATACATGTCAATGATATTTGTGGGAAGAATCATAGTAAATACTCCTTGCTAACCACTATTGTGCACTAGTTTAGGGATTGTTTTTCTACAACCTCAATATCTTTTTGTATGTTAGAAGGCATGTCTTTAAAACGAATCTACTTGAAACCTGCATTTCAACCAGTGGAGAAGCTTCCTTTACTTTCCTCTGGCACCTGCCAGAGGAAACTGCCCTGAAGTCAGTTGCAGTTGCTAGTGAGTTTAATTAGCATTTATATAAATGTCACAAACAAGCACTCAGAATAAATCAGGATCTGAGAGTCCTTCTGCTTTTGACAGAAGTTTTTCCAGAGCTTGTGATATCTTATGTGAATGCTCTTTTTATGTCAGTCATAGCTTTTCCACTGTTAGCTTTATGTTAGCTGTTAGCTAAAACATGTTGCAATGCACTCTAGAGGTGTAAAGGCTGTTTTTTCAGGCTATGTGGAATATATAGTGGAATATATAGGGCCTCAAGAGCATTTTATATTTAGTTTTCATTGCTTGAATGTGACTTTTAAAATAAGTGCTAAACTGTGTCAAAATGAAAATCTATTAAACGCATGGTATCCACATAATTTTATGTGGTGTATTTGCATTTTTTCAAAGCATTTGATTAATAGTGATTTTATATAAACTCACCTCTTCATGTAAAGTTTGTCTGAACAGTGTGTGACTTGCAACTTGTTAATTTGATATCCCTGCCCTCTTTCTTTCTCTTGCATCACATGTTTATTTCCTCAGTTTTCTTTCTTGCAGCTCATATTATTTTGCTCTCATTTACACCCCTTATCTATTTAAAAGATTTCTGAGTCTTTCTTACTCTTTAAGCCTTATTCTGTTGCTTGTGCTACTCGGGTCAGATTTAAATAACACATGGCAAAGTCTGCATTTGCATCAGAGTGCTGAACAACATAGGGAGTCCATAGGGCCAGACACTAGAAACACTGCCAGTTGTGTGTGTGTGTGTGTGTGTGTGTGTGTGTGTGTGTGTGTGTAAAATGTCTGAACCATGATGAAAACCAGAAAAAGCAGGAGAAACCTAATAATCTAATTTCTTTGGGACAGTCAAGCAGTAATGTGTGTGTGTGTGTGTGTGTGTGTGTGTGTGTGTAGATATACACATAGTTGTAAACTCACACACACACACACACACACACACTGACCAGGCATTTTGGTCACTGACAAGGTAAAGGCAATAACAATGTTTATCTCCTTATCACAGACTTGAGTAAGTTCAACAAGGTCCAAAATAGCTGGACGACTGGGTCAGAGTATCTCCAAAACTGTGGTGTCCTGTTCTGCAGTGGTCAGTATCTATTAAAAGTGGTTCCGATAACAGTAAGAAACTGGCAACAGGGTCATGGGCAGCCATTGCTTATTGATGCACAAGAGAAACAATAGTTAGTTTGTATGGTCCAACAGACCAACAGACCAGCTACTATAACTCAAATTACTAAGGAAGTTCTGATAGAAAGGTTTTAGAACACAGTTCATCATAGTTTGTTGTAAATAGAGCTGTCCAGCCACATATTAGTCAAAGTTCTCATGCTGACCCCTGTTTAACACTGACAGGGCCAACAATGAATTGCTGGTTCTGGTAGGATGTGCATTGCAGTTTGATTCATATCAGGGCCACTTAGCCACAGATCAGTCAGAACGCATGTTGATTACATAGATTGCTGGGTGCATATGCATTGCTTCCTTTCAAAAATTCCTTTCAAAATTTAACAGTTTTGAACAGTAAATACTTATAATTAAAATCAGACACACACACACAAAAAAAAACATATATACATATACATCAGACATCAAGAATAACGAGGTTATGTGTCCTGTAGTAAATATTGCACTTCCAGTTTCGAAAAACATATTGACAAAAAACTGCATTAAGAGATGGAATAAAAATATTTCTTATAACTATGACAACTATTTTTGACCCTTTCAGTAAATACATATTTATAGTAGTTATGCGAAATATAGCATAAAATGTTATGAATGCTAAAAAATATTCTTAACAGTGGGTCTCATACACAAGTAGAGCTCAGCAAACCTAGGCATTTGGATGAGCTCTTCGCTGGATGAGTGTGTGATGGATTTTAAATCAACTGTCCTTTTCTAAGAGAAGATTTGCATAATGTCACAGACACACAGAAAGACAGACAGACAGACTCACACACACACACACACACACACACACACACACACACACACACACACACACTGTCACTTTCTACCTTCTTCACTGTAGAGAGAGTTTGACTGACATAACGAGACTTGATCTCCTTGTCTGGCACTGATATGAATATTTATAAAAATGTATTTTTTTTGCCCATTTGGCACTTTACACACACACACACACACACACACACTTAAAAAGCATCAGAGGATTTTATAGTACATAGCTAATGAATGTGTAAATGCCTCAAAGAGAATGTATGTGTACAAGTATTTGTCCTTGAGGTGGAGTGGTGAGGAACAAATGTCGGCAAATATCTTTGCAAAGGAACAGAAAACCTGGGAAAAATACTTTTTTCAACCATGATCTGGTCACCATGGGTCTCAAAAAAAGCTAAAGGTGGGACAGGAACACATCTTTGGACAGTATTTGGTTTAAATTAGCTCTTTAGACTACAGAATTGTTCAAAATGGCATGTGTACAAATTGGTCCAAACTTTTAACAGACACACTCATTAACATCAGTAACAGATTTAAACACACAGAGGAGACAGACAGGCACAAAAAATATTACAATATAGGCTAAGGCAGGAAAACACAAAGTCACAGGTGCCATTGCTATTCAGAAACATTCTCAGCACAATAAGATTCAAAATTTAATTTGCTCATAAGGTCAATAAAACAAACTTATAAAACATTGTTTTAAGGGTGTGAATAAAGGGTTAAGCAGTTTGTGAGGCATATGACAAGTGTCAAATTTCAGCACCACGTTCACTTGAAGTCCACACAGAAACAGACCGATCCATCAGTCTTAAGGACCAATACCACCAGGCTGTTCCAGTCAGTGTGTAATTCCTCGATCACTCCCATGTCAAGCATGACCATAATTTCATCCCCAACCACCTTTTTTTGTGTTCGGGTAAGCGATAGGGCCGGCTGCGCACCACCAACCCGGAGAGACTCTCGATGTGGTGTTTTATAAGATTGGTACAACCAGGCAGGGGCAAGAACACGTTGGCAAACTCAGCCTGCAGATATGCAATGTCAGTGGCCTGGGTGAGAGTTTGGGCTCTACACTGGACCGGTGTGGGGATTTTCACAACTTTTAGATCAACCTTAGGTCCCGGCTTCTCCGTCTCTAGAACTATGCCAAAGCAACTGAGGCTACCTCTCTCCGTAATTTAAGGAGGTTGAGGTGGTACACCTGCCGTGTACCGCCCCTGTCCGTGCCTCATAGTCACCTTATAGTTGACATCCACAACTCATCGTGTGACCTTGAATGGTCCTTGCCACTTTGTGAGTAATTTAGAGCTTGACGTGGGGGAGTAATACGAGGACTTTTCCTCCTGGTGCTAAAACCATAAGCTGGGTGCTACTGTTGTACAGCCAAGCCTGATATTCTTGCCCTCGGTGCAAATTCTCCTGTCCTGAATAAACCCAGTGCTTGTAGCTTTGCTCGTAAGTCAAGAACGGATTGAACGGGGGGTTCTTCTTCTCAATTTCCCCAGATCACTTCCAAGATGCCCTGGGGCTTGCGCCCAGACCAGTAATTCAAAGGGACAAACCCTGTGGAAGCTTGCGGGACCTCGTGTACTACAAATAACAGGCAATTACTACAATTCCAGTCACCTCTCCCAGTTTTTAGCATCCCTGTGAACAAACCTACGAATTTTTGTTTTTAGTATGTGATTAAATTTTTCGACAAAGCCGTCAGTCTGGGGGTGAAAAATGCTTGTTCGAATCGATTCAACCCCCAATAATTCGTACAGCTCACGTAGTGTCCGTGACAAAAATACTGTGTGTTGATCGGTCACAATTTCTCAAAATATTTTCCAACCCGGGAGACGATTTTGAACAGTGCGTCCGCAACACTATGTGCTGCGATGTTGCATAGTGGCACTGCTTCAGAATACCTTGTTGCATAGTCCACCAGAACTAATTCAAAGCGGTACTCATGTGCTGACTGCTCTCTTGGCCCAGTTCAAACGGGACCTCGATCAACAGAAGCAGCCTCAACAGGACTCGTGAAATTGCGGGGGGTGGTGGTGGTGTGTGTGTGTGTGTGTGGGGGGGGGTTACAACCACCATTCCCAGCACCACCGACATGAATGCCTGGTCAGTAAAAACGGGCCAAGAGGTGGTAATGTGTTTTCTCCGTCCCTAAATGTCCTGCCATCGGGTTGTAATGAGCCATTTGGAATAACATTTCCAGACAGCTCTGAGAGATTGGTAATTGGATGACAATTTCCTGGGTCCGAGTGTCTCACATCACTCTATACAACCTATCGTTCTTAAATGCAAAGTAGGAAAAAGACAGCTCTGCCCCAGGTGTCAACCTCAGACCAGCAATCACTCTCACTTGGTCAAAGGCATGAAGTAGCATCTCATCTTCTCCAGCATGATATCCCCTGGAAGGAATCTCTTCAGGGACGTGTCTGCGTCTCCTGCCTCTGTGTGATGCGGAGCTGATGCAGATGGATGGGGAGCCTTCTCCCCTTCTTGGATAGCGCAGCTCCTCTTCCCCCCCTTGCGGTGGGAGACCCACCTATGTTTGAAACTGTCAACAGTTCCACGAACCCAGGCCAATCTTTCCCCAAAATCAACAGATGGGAGAGGCAGGGACTAACCGCGGCCTCGACTCTATGTGTTTTTCAGGACTCATCCCTGTGCACACATTTCACCATCGGGGGCGGGGGGAATAGTGCCCCTCCGATGTGGCATTGGTACAGGATTAGGGAGGGGGGGGGCAAGGAGCCTTGATTAGGGTGTGAGACTGGGGGGAGAATGTGGTAGAAGAGGGGTGTGCATTTTGAGGGTAGCTGAACGACTAACTGCTCCAGGACCTGTCCATTTTCTGTCTACGCCTCCCTCAATAGGTGGTGCTGTTGTTGTTGGTCAGCGCGTATGGCAGCATAGCCTGCGTCTGCTCCTTCTGCATAGATGCCAGGGTCTGGATCAGCCACTCCAACGGTGAGCTTTCCATGACTGCGTATGTGTCACAAGGTTTGTCCCGGGTTTCGGCACCACCGTAATATAATTGGTAGTGTTGTGTGACACCAAGGACCAGGCGTTGACTCTCAGAATACAGAATTAGCTTTATTTTTACCCACACACCGCTTATACTGGGCTTTTACAGTACACGGTTTTAATCGGTTCTCTCTCTCCAGATCTCATTCTCTCTAAATCTCTCTCCTCTTGTTCCTCTTCACTGAAATTAAGAGAACAGTCATTAGCGTAGTTCGATTTATGCAGGTGCAACTATTCACCCGACCTGCCTCCCAAACCAGGCTCCCGTCTACGGGCCACGCCAATCATGCCCTCGTGCCACAATGACAGCATAAGCAAATGACCTATCAAATGAGATGTAGTACACACATAATATATTCAGACAATATTTATTTTTTGCTGTAAATCATTACTGCAATCATTACTTGCTACTTGCTACTTAAGCGATCTACTTTAGATTTAGGAAATTGAAATTGAATTCATATTAAATAAAACAGTAGAAAAATTATTAGCAATGGTTAGCAATTTTATAAAACTTGTTCCCTACTTTCACACAATAAACTTTGATTTCCAGCAGTTGATAAATAATATGTCTGTGTGAGGAATTTTACACTCTTACTGTAGTTAAAAAGAACATTTAGGTTGAGATCTGGTTATTACAGGCCATGTGCCTCACAGCATGTAGAAAACTCATATTCTGTCATATCGATATAGAAATATTGCCTAATAATATAAAGGGAAAAGCAAGATAGACATTCAGACTCTTAATCTTTTACAGTATTTAAAAATACACACTTCACATTAAAATACACATAATTAACACACTTCTATGTGATTAACTGTCTTAAGCAACTTGAAAAGTAAAGATAATGTAATTAAAGTATTAGTAATGTCCTGATGTGTTGGTCTGTCTACATGAGGTATATAGAACATTTTGCGTAACCAAAGTGTCACAAAACGCTGCCAATCCCATTGGAAGAGAATGTGAATATGCACTGAATGGAGCCAGAATGCAATATATGTAAAAACGGCATTTATGCAAAATTCAGAGAAAATAATACAGGAATAGACAATGGACAATGTATAACACAAAATGTGATTTTTGTGCACTGACTGATAGGAACAAAAGAGAATAAATAAACTGATTTGAAAAGCACAAATGGAAGAGCCAATTGAGTCCGAGAAGTTGATTTAAACAAGGCAGAGGAAAACAGGCTAATAAGTTTAAGTAAACCAGCACTAATATTATGACAAACAGCAAACAAATGTGGAAGGGTCCTGACTCTACTACACAAAACCTGTTTACAAACAAAGGACCTTGTTTAATTATGGGGTCCACAAGCTGGATTGAGCTGATGTGGCTAACGCTGCTTTACTGCCTTTGGATGCTGCATGCAAGCTAGCCCACGTAACACAGCCAAAACACACCGCTAAAGCTGAATTGGTACCATTGTGAGTGAGAGGGACGTTGGAGCAAAAAACCATGGCTGCATCCCTTGAGAAAACGCTCTTTTGAAGCTATTTCAGCCCTGATGGAAGCGTTGATTTCAGGAAGGTGCACCATACATGCTCCTAATCAACCATATGTTTAGTGAAGAGCTTTGTCTTTTATGTTTAGAAAAAACAAATTTTAGCCAAAGTGTGAGAATGTGAATACAGAACATGGGTTTGAACAGACCCGGGAAACTGCTGCAGTAGTCTCACTCATATAGCGTCATGCATGTGCTGGTAGACTACATTTACCACAATATATTTTGTAGCCACATCGGTTCAAGTGATATTAGCACAGTTTGCTAATCTAGCATTTAAAAAAAAACAACAGATAGTGATGTGATATTTGAAGCGAGGCTTCGGCGCTTTTGTCGAGCAAAGAGGGGCGTGTCAAATGAAGCCCTGTTTCAAGGCGTGTATTGGACATAAAAAAATCACGTGACTGATGACAAACGAGGCCTCGGATTCAGTGGGTGACGTCATCGTTTCATTTTGCGTGCCTCTACGGTAGCGGCACGCAACCGCATAAAGTGTTTATCATCACTTAATACCTAATAAAATTTCCTAGCAAAAAAAACTTTTATTTTCATTGATACAAAGTGGCAAAGATGGTTGATTTCCTATATAGACATTCAATTACGCAGATTACTGTAGATCTCTGTACTACTACTCTATCTACTACTACTACTACTGTAGAAGATGAGATGCTACTTCAGGCCTTTGACCAAGTGAGAGTGATTGCTGGTCTCTTTTAACAGCAGGTGTCACCAGTGAGAACAGTTCAAGAGGCTTCAAGAGGCTGGTTCGTTTTGCCATCACTAACAACAGCACATTTTTTTCAATAAATGTTTATTTGGTATCACAATATAGCAGACAGTAAACTACTTACAGATTCAGCTATTCAACATGTCATGGTAAGCAGTACAGCTCCTGGTGTAACATTCACCACACTCACACTCACCACCATTAAAAATACGTTGTTAGGGGGGGGGGGGGGGGGGGGTGATTGAGCAACTGAAAGGCCCAATAAATCATTGTAAATGTATTTGTTGTTTATATTGTCATAACTGTTGTACATCAGGTGGTGATTTAATAGAAAAGTGGTGCTAGCATTTTGGGTATTCACAGTTAAAATGGACATTACCCACTTTTGCCTCCCGGTTAGAAAATGTACTTGCCCAATAAGGATAAGGTTGTTTAAGGAGTAAGGGGTGGTGGTGGGGGGGTGGGGGTTGTGTGGTACCAGCTTGCGGTGAGGCTGTGTGTTTTGCATTCTAAAATTTGTATCGCCTAATATGGCTGGTTTATGTTCTCATATAATTTTGTTTATGATTACTTGCCTCTTGCATACCTGTAAATAGATGAAACTCATCTTGCACCAAAAATCTACTGCTCCTGGGTCATTTTCTTCCTAACAACTGTACTAAGGCGCCATATTACACACAGATTTTACTTTACAATTACATGCTGTGAAGCATAAATATGCAGATGACAGTGTACTTTTAAAGACATAAGGTGCATGTGCTTGACCAGCATCTCCTATTCGAAAATGTATGGTTATTATAAAGAGGAGAGTCAGTTAACAGTGACGACAGACATGCAGCTTGAGTTTTATATGGGCAAGAATGAACATTTGATATATTTGTTTGGTGTAGTGGTCTTGTCTAGCTCTCAGCACTAGGTATCCAGGTTTGAATCCCGAACTGGGTGCAGTTTATGTTCTCGCAGTGTCTGCGTGGTTTTCCACTGGGTTCCTCCTGCAGTCCAAAAAACATGGATTCAAAATGAATTGACCTCTCTGAATTGTTTCCCTTGTTTGTCTGAGTGAGTGTGTGCCTAGCGATGAATTGGTGCCATGGATGTTAAGGTCGCTTGACCGGGCGAGGCGGATTCGGGAAGACGGAAACTTGAACAGAGGTTAAAAACAGAACCAGTTTTTATTGTCCACAACAAGGAAAGACAGTACTGGGAACACAGACACTAATGTAGGCGAACAAGAGGCGGTGTAAGATGACGTCAGAGGGTGTAGTGTTCCAAATCGGGAGAACTGCAGTGAAGGGGGCTTGGCGAAGTGGAGGCGGCAGGATGATGAGCTGCACACACACACAAAACAGAGAACAGCAAACAGGACGAGGTAACAAGGCACGGTTTTCAAGAT
This sequence comes from Corydoras maculifer, assembly GCA_019802435.1. Taxonomy (NCBI): domain Eukaryota; kingdom Metazoa; phylum Chordata; class Actinopteri; order Siluriformes; family Callichthyidae; genus Corydoras; species Corydoras maculifer. Next base: position 395,763 of record JAFMOD010000971.1, read on the forward strand.
AGGAACGGGAGCTCGTAGTGTCAGGGCTAGCACAGGCGTGACACAAGACAAACTGGCGATGAGGGAAGGGCGTGCAGGGTTTAAATAACAAAACGTGATTAGTCCTAGGTGCGCGTAATTACAGGGGCGTGAACACATAGACCAACCCACACCACGTGACCAAAACAAACATGACAACGGGTCATGACAACCCCCTCAACGGGTGCATCCCGGCGCCCTAAATGGCTTGTCCGGAAAGCGGCGGTGGATCTCAGCGATGAGGGAAAGGTCCAGGATCGCAGCCCGAGGCACCCAGGAGCGCTCCTCAGGGCCGTATCCCTTTCAGTCGGCCACAGCGTTGGGAGTCCAGCAGGCGGTGGACAGTGTAGAGGGGCTGCGCAGCGCAGGGTGGTCTCCACCACTTGGTTAGCCCTCTCGGCTTGGCCGTTAGACTGGGGGTGACCACCAGATGTCAGCGACACGTCCGTTTCAAAGAACTTGTGGAAGGCTCTCCATACCTGGGAGATGAACTGGGGCCCCCGGTCCGAGACGATGTCCATAGGAATGCCGAAGACTCTAGAGACCTGTTCAAAGCACAGCTTGGCGGTTTCTAGGGCAGAAGAGAGCTTGGACAGAGCGATTAATCGAACATATTTGGAGAAACGGTCCACAATAGTTAGGATGACTGAGTTACCCTTGGAGTTCAGCAATCCCGTGACGAAGTCCAACGCGATATGAGACCAGGGACGCCCAGGTATGGAGAGCAGTTGGAGCAGTCTGGCGGGGGCTGATGCAAGGTCTTGTTACGGGCGCAGGTAGTGCAGGCGGCGACTAACTGCTGGACATCGGCCGCCAAGGAGGGCCACCAGAATCGGCGCCTGATGATCTCCTCGGTTCGCGAACCTTTAGGGTGGCAGGCCCAGCGGGATTCGTGGCCCCATTTGAGTACTGCGGAGCGGGCGGCGTGTCTGCACGAAGGTCCGGTTGGATGGACCCAGCCCTGGATCCGGATCCTTTGCCAGCTCGCATTCCACGACCCGGCGGATCTCCCAGGAGACACCTGCAATGATGGGACAACAAATGGGAGGAAGAATCAGATCATTAACCGGCCTTTTTTCTTCTTCAGTGAAGAGGCGAGACAGGGCGTCGGGCTTAGCGTTCCGAGTGCCGGGTCGATAGGACAGGGTGAAATTGAACCGACCAAAGAACAAGGCCCATTGAGCCTGACGGGAGTTCAGTCGCTTGGCCGACTATATTTAGGCCAAGTTTTTGTGGTCAGTCCAAACCACAAACGGCTGGGCTACTCCTTCCAACCAGTGGCGCCACTCCTTCAGCGCGAGCTTAACCGCCAACAGCTCGCGGTTCCCCACATCATAATTCCTCTCCGCCGCCGAGAGCTTCCTGGAAAAGAAGGCACACGGGTGAAGGCGACCCTCTTCCGATTTCTGGGAGAGGACGGCTCCCACTCCAGCACCCGACACGTCGACCTCTACAATAAATTGCTTCATGGGATCCGGCTGAATCAGGATGGGGGCAGATGTGAACCAAGCCATAAGGAAATCCATGGCGTTTTGAGCCTCCTGGATCCAGCAAAATCTTTCCTTGGTGGAGGTAAGGGCGGTGAGTGGTGCGGTGATGCTGCTATAGTTCTTAACGAAGCACCAGTAAAAGTTAGCAAACCCCAGGAATCTTTGCAACTCGATTCTTGATGTGGGGGCAGGCCAGTCGGCAATGGCCCTGACCTTCTCGGGATCGGGTCGCACAGCCCCGGGGATGATATGAATCCCAGGATGGATACTGACCTCTGGTGGAAGCAGCATTTTTCCGCTTTTTGCTGGGGGGAGCAGCGGCAAGCAGGCAGGACGAGTGACAGTCGCTTCCCCAGGTAAGGATGCGGGCATTGACCCAGTCAATGTGCGGGTTGTGTTTGCGGAACCAGGGGTACCCCAAGATGACAGGGGCCTCGGGGGACTGGAACACAGAGAAACATGTGGAGGGGTGATAACAAGACGTGTGGAGGGGTGATAACAAGACCGTTTTGGTTAGCAAAGCCTACGTCTATCAGATTCTCCTCTGCCCGTGAATCTAATAGAACATTGACGGCCACCTGCCTTTCTTGGAGGGTAAATACTGTGGGGAGGCTGAGTCGCTGGGCTTGGGGTTTTAGAGTGGGACTCGACAGGACCCTAAGTCCGGGGAGGCTGAGTCGCTGGGCTTGGGGTTTTAGAGTGGGACTCGACAGGACCCCAAGTCCTACTGCCGAGTCAACTCTTTTGGGCGAACAGGGCATTCTCGCAGCTGGTGATTTCCTCCACAGTAAAAACACAGCCCCTGGTCTCTACGAATGCTACGGACCATCGGTTCGGCCCCCTCCGCTTGTTCGGGCAGGGGAGTGCCCCTCGAGGAAGCTGGTGGAGGTCGAAGCGGGTGGACGGCGCGGGCCTGGTCCTGGGATTGGCGCTCTCGGCGTCGCTCACTGATACGCCCGTCTATATGTATAGCGAGGTTTACGAGGTCTTGGAGCATCTCGGGTCGATCACGTGTCGGGTCGATCAGATCCGCTCATTCAGGGCATGGCGAAACACGCCGCAGAGTGAGTGCTCACACAATCCTGACTCTGCGGCGAGGGTCTGGAATTCAACCACAAACTCAGCAACTAAACGGGTCCCCTAACGTGCCGAGAGCAATCGAGAATCGCTGTCGTCTGTGTAGTCCGGACGATCAAACACAGCGCGGAAACGTTCCAAAAATTATGCGTAAGAGGTGCCCAGCGGTGAAATCAGTCCCTGCGCCGCTTCAGCCCAGTTTAGCGCGCGGCCGCGTAGCAGCCCGATGATAAATGCAATTTTATGTGCGTCGGTGGGAAAGCACGTGGAGCGGATGTTAAAATAAAGTTCCCATTGGAACAAAAAGCCTCGACATCGCTGTAGGTCCCCATTGTATGGTTCAGGAAGAACGGCGGCTCCGTCGGGGCGTGTGGCAACTGCGGGCGGCGGGTTTGGTACCTGGTTTGTCAGAGAAGCCGTCGGTGCGGAAGCTGCGGCCATCGAAGCGAGCGCAGTCTGTAACTGTAGCGCCAACTTGCTTACTAAATCCGCCAGTCCTTTCTGACGGCTGTACAGCAGATCAAGACATGGATCGGGCTGTTGTCCGGCTGGTGGTGGTTGTGCCGGCTCCGCTCCGGTAGTGCGTCGCTCCAAGGAATCCATTGAAGGCCAGTTTGTAATGTTAAGGTCGCTTGACCGGGCAAGGCGGATTCGCTACTCGGAAAGACGGAAACTGGAACGGAGGTTAAAAACAGAACCAGGTTTTATTGTCCACAACAGGGAAAGGCAGTACTGGGAACACAGACACTAACGTAGGCGAACACGAGGCGGTGGAAGATGACGTCAGAGGGTGTAGTGTTCCAAATTGGGAGAACTGCAGTGAAGGGGGCTTGGCGAAGTGGAGGCAGGAGGATGATGAGCTGCACACACACACAAAACAGAGAACAGCAAACAGGACACGGTAACAAGGCACAGTTTTCAAGATAGGAACGGAAGCTCGTAGTGTCAGGGCTAGCACAGGCGTGACACAAGACAAGCTGGCGGTGAGGGAAGGGCGTGCAGGGTCTAAATAACAAAATGTGATTAGTCCCAGGTGCACGTAATTACAGGGGTGTGAACACATAGACCAACCCACACCACGTGACCAAAACATGACAATGGATTGGTGCCATAGCGATGGACTGGGTATCTATCCACCACCCAAAATGTTCTCCCCTGCATGGGAGAATGTATTAACCTTATGTATTCTGTTTAAGATTGTATATCATCAAGAACATTAAAGGTTATTAAAATACAGCTATAATACATCTGGTCAAACATCTAACATCTAAATCTGATTTAACAGCGAAAATTAAGTTTGTGATTAAAAAACACAGAAGATCCATTGTTTATACTTTTATCTGTTTATTAAAGCATGAAGTTTAATTCGCAAATGCAATTATTTTTGCATTTTTGAAATATATTTTGGAATAGGGTTTGTACTTAATTACAGTACCACAGTAAATGCACAAATCTGCTAACTGCTAAATTGGTAAAGTGATGAACATGGACATTTCAAAGGGATCTCTACATAAATGGAAGCACATTAAATGGAATGTAAGGAACCAAAAATTGATATTTAATCAGAGAAGAAAAATTGTAATTAAGCTCTGAATTTTGCCCAGCGATGGATTGGCATCCTGTCCTGGGTGTGCCTGCCCAGCGCCCGAGACGTTCTTCCCTGAACGTCTGACATTTCTCTATGTCATTAAATCATTTTCCACCTCACTCATAAACACACTCATCATGCAATTCTTAAACCACATACTTTGCTTTTTTTATTGTTCTGTCACAGCTCCCTAGTCACTTTTCCAACTTAAATCAATTATCAAAGTTGAAAGCAGTGTCATTATATTTTCAAAGGGCTTTTTAAAGGTTAATTAGCAAAATCACTGCTTAAGTCTGCGATATGAGCTTATATACTGTCCTTTTCCTTTCAGTAGCATACCAAATTATCTGCTGCGATAAAATCTTTTATAGTGAACTTTTGAAACAGAAAGTGAAGTGAATGAATAATTAGATTTATTGTCATTAGAAAACAGCATTAATAGATATGTAGTTCTGTTAGACATATGCAGCTCTATTAAATATAGCATTCTGAAACAATATGCAAATATAAACCAACATTTTAACATGATCATTCTACAAAACGAAAGTGTTGTTGAGTAGAATTAGCAATATGTTCAGATAAAAATGGAATTTCATCAAAATCGTAAATGGTTAATTTACTGTCGGCTTCATTGCATCTCCATTTGCTAAATATGACAGAGAATATGGACAGAAATCAGAAGGTTATTAAAACAATGTTTTGTAGAGGGATAGAAACAAAAAAGATTTTTTTTTAATGACAAGAATGCAAGTTGTTATTAAAACAAACAGTTGTTAAAGTCCTGATCTTAATTTAAAAAAATGTTCTGGATAAAAGATAAAGGGCAGATAAGAGAAGGAAACCCAGCAACAGAGTTGAAGCAGTTTTCTAAGACTACAATTTTACTCCAAGCCTAAGTGCAAGACTAATGAACAATTACAGGAAATGTTTGATTGCATACACTGTTGAACAAGGGAGTCACAACATATCACTGGTAAAAGCAAAACTAAATTTCAAGATGTATAGAAAGAGAGAAAGAAAGAGAAAATGTACTTGTTTCAGAATAGTCTTGCAATTGAAAATTATTTAATATTGAACTATACGTATATTACTTCCATCCATCCATCCATTATCTCACGCTTTATCCTCTATTAGCGTCGCGGTGGGGTTCCCCATGCCCATCCAGGGGAAAACGTCTTGGGCGCTGGGCAGATAAACCCAGGACATCTATCGCTGGGCACACACCCACTCACACACACACACTGTATGGGGCAATCTTGGAGAACTCAATTGACTTGATCCATGTTTTTGGACTGTGGGAAAAAACAGGAGAACCCGGTGCCAGAGGGCGTCCGCCTAGCCTCGTCCGCAGAGGGCAGCCACCACGTCTCGGCCACAGCGGGCATCCACTTCACCACACAGCCAGACGGCGTCCGCCTCGCCACGTCCACAGAGGGCGTCCACTTCATCACACAGCCGTTTCAGCAGAGAACACCCCCCCCCTCCCTGGGATTTGTTTTTCCTTTTTTTTTCTTCTTTCTTGGTCGCGTCCCTCCGTTGCGCGACCATAGGGGCAGGGGTAATGTAATGCCTAGGGCACCTGCTCCTCATTTACTTAGTTAATTAACTCTGTTCGGTGATTGGTTTGTTTTTGTGCACATGATCGGGTGTTTGTCTATTTAGTTTTTGTGTTCCCCTACCTCTGTGCACGTCGTCATTTCATGTCACCTTGTTTTGTTTGTACCTCCTTTGTTTTTGTGTTTTTGGTGTCCCTATACCTTTTAATTAACCCTTTTACGCTACCTGGTGTGTCTGACTACCTTCAGCTTGTTAAAGCGCTTCGTCTCAGCGCATTCCAACAGATTCGAACCAGGAATCCGTAGTGCTGAGAGGCGAACATGCTAACCACTATGCCACCTTATATTACTGATACAAATTAATTATAATAATTAATATAACAACTGGTGACACAGTGGCTTAGTGGTTAGCATGTTCGCCTCTAACCGGCTTAGTGGTTAGCATGTTTGCCTCTAATCGCTGGGATTCGAAACCCAATTTGGGTGGAGCTTCCATGTTCTCCCTGTGTCCGTGTGGGTTTCCTCCAGATTCTCCGTTTTCCTACCACAGTCCAAAAACATGGATTAAAAGTAAACTGAATGCTCTAAATTACCCCATATAGAGTGTGTTTGTGTGTCTGTGTGAGTAAGTGTGCCCAGCGGTAGATTGGCACACTGCCCTGGATGTATCTGCCCAGCACCCGAAACATTCTCCCCTGGATGGGCATGGGGAACCCCCCCAAACCCAGTAGAGACTTAAGCGGAAGATAAATGAATATAATGCTTCAGTTTTACATTTATTGTCTGTTTTTTAGTTCCACTGTTCATATACCGTAGATGGACTTTGTATTTACACATACTGCAGTCCATCTGTTTCTCTACATATTTTGTTAGTCCACTTTAGAATGTTCTCAGATTATCAGGACCCCCAGAATATGAGGTATTATGCTGGCGGATGATTCTCAGTAATGCAGTGATACTGATATGTGATAGGTCAGTGGTTAGGGTTGTTGAGCTCTTAATATGAATATTGTGGATTCAAATCCCAGGTCCACTGACATTAGCAATGTGGGTTCTTGAGCAAAGCTGTTAGCTCTGATTGCTCCAGGGAGGCTGTATCAGACCCGTGTTCTGAACCCCCTAAGGTTAGGACAGTTGTGTAGTCATGTTTGATAAAAATGTTTGCTAAAATGATATTGACATGGTGGTGTGTTAGTGTGTGCTGGTACGAGTGGATCGGACAAAACATTGTTGCTGGACAGAGACAAAGAACAGTACACCAATCAAACTGTATAGGTGCCTGATCCACTTGTACCATCATCCACCACCTTATTGAAACCTGCACTGTGGAGGTACTAATCATCAAAGAACAGAGTAAATGGGACTAACAGAATATAAGATAATGAGCTGTGCAATGGCCGGTGATTGTATGCTATATAATAGAATAAGCAGTCACATGTTGTGATTTATTTTTCTATTTTATTTTTCCAGATCACTGCAATGGGCCTTTGGTATCAGATCTTTCTTTCTCATCATTCCAGAGTTCGTCTATCTCTTCAGAAAATCATTCAGCATATTATGCCAAGCTGAACAGTAGGGTTGGTGAGTCAGCGAGTCCTTCAATATAAACACACGCACACAACACCACACATACATAAAGGATTGGTTCTTTTTCAATAATTCATCTGTAGAACTTAGTTTCATTTTTTCTTTTTCTCAAAAGCTTTATACTGCTAAATTATGTATTGACTTTAGTGACTCATGAGACAGTTTTGTTCAAATTCAGAATATGACTAGAGCCATTTAACCTGTCTGACAAGTCTTCTTTTAAAGCATTTTAAAGCATTCACAAAACTTGATTCATGTTATGATTATGCATTGCCTGTGTGTGTGTTTTGCATATTAGTAAAAGTATAATATTAACATGGATTTTATCTTTGTCATTGTGTATGTACGAGTATTTCTTTGTGTGCAAAATAGGAGGTGGTGGCTGGAGGCCAAAGCAGACTGATCGCCAACACTGGTTGCAGGTGGACTTGAGCGAGAGGGTGGAGGTCATTGCCGTGGCAACACAGGGCTGTTCTGGTAGCTCAGATTGGGTGTCTAGCTACACTTTGCAATACAGTGACACAGGAAGAGACTGGAAAGAGTACAGACATGAAGATAATGTTGGTGTGAGTCCTACATTAACATTATTAATTCCATCTATCGATCGATCGATCGATCGATCGACCCAGCCACCCACCCACCCACCCATCCATCCATCCATCCATCCATCCATCCATCCATCCATCCATCCATCTATCTATTAGATTACTGTAAATTACACGTAAAATTTATAAATGTAAAAGAATCCTAAATGGTTTACAGATTTTATATAATAATTACACAATTATGCATTATTTTAATGATTTATTGTTTAAGATGTAATTATTTCAATTATTTAAAATTTTAAACTGTGTGCTACAAATCACAGCAGTAAATTTGCTTTTTTTTTGTACATTGTAAAATAAAAAAAATATATATATTATGTTGTAAAGCAACATGATAAACTGTCAAAGTGCATATTCTTATTCAACATTTATATTGTATTTAATGTTTATATTTTGTTATATTATTTTGATTATTAAAACTAGAATTACCAACCATTCATTTATTGATTCATTATCTTCCGCTTTATCCTATATTAGGATCGTGGGGGGGGTTCCCCATGCCCATCCAGGGAAGAATGTTTCGGGCGCTGGGCAGATACACCCAGGACGGGGCGCCAATCTATCGCTGGGCACACACTCACACACACCGACACGCACACAAACACACTCTATTCTACACACTCAATTTGGAGAACTCAATTGACTTGATCCATGTTTTTGGACTGTGGGAGGAAACCGGAGAACCCGGAGAACCCGGAGGAGCCCACGCGGACACGGGAAGAACATGGAAACTCCACCCAGGTTGGGATTTGAACTGGGAATCCCTAGTGCTGAGAGTCAAACGTGCTAACCACTAAGCCACTGTGCGGCCCTGGAATTACCAACCAATAAATCAGAATTTTGAAATTAATGTCAGAATTCTTAAATTACATTTCATAATTCTGAGAAAATTTAAATCTGTAATTAAATGTCAGAATTCTGAGATAAACGTTAGAATCCTAAGAATAAATGCCAGAATTCTGAGATTTAAAGTCAAAATTCAGAGATTAAATGTCAGAATTCTGACATATTTTTGCCGTTCTGCTTCCTAATGGCGGAAACACAGGGCTTCCGAACACAAAACATTGCTCCAACAAACATTCATGCTGTCCATGTAATCTTTAGCAAACTACAGATGGCAGCAATGTTCATTTTGAAAAGCAGCAGCTGTTTCTTCGCAATCCTGCCATGCACATCACTGTTGTAACCTTTTCCAGCCTGATGGGCATCAGGAAAACTTCTGAGATCCTCAACAATCTCCTCAGTTCGTGCCATGTTGGTCCTTCACAACACATCAGCATGACACCTGATTGTCATTCCACTGATTGATTGATCCACCCATGCCAGCGCAAAGCACATTAACACACCACCACCATGTCAATGTCACATGAATGCTGAAAATCTTAAATCACACAAATAATGCCTGCGATGATGTGATCCCATGGGATTTCTAAATATTACAAAACAGAGTAAAGAGAAAATAATGCAGATAATTTGATAAAATACAGTCTGTAATTTTTTTTTACCAAAAATAGTGCAGAACATCTTGTTTAATGATGATTTCATGGTTTTAATTATTTAGGCTGCTGGCTGTACTCACATAGACCACCTACCATTAATATATTCTAGTGGTGGCCTTCAAGGCCTCTTCTCCTCTGGCCTAAAAAATATCGGAATCACAGACTGATGGTAATTATATTTTGTCTATGAATACTTGAATAATTAAATAATTTCAATTGGTCTATCTGCTTCCTTTTGTAGTGTAAGACGTGGTAATTGTGAGTCATTGTGTTTTCTGCATAGACCAAATTCCCCCACCGGCTATAACCTGTCATCCCATGTCAAAATAAAAGTCCTCCCATAGAGATTAGAAAGGGTTAAGATCTAATAATAACTTTTCTCCGGCTGCAATGCTTTCAGATGTATATTTTCTCACAAACACTCATAACTCAAAATCAAAATCTCACCTAAAAAAAATATCACCTATCGCTTTAGCAAAGACATTGTAAAGGAGGACCCCTTAGGGATCATTTTGGTGTAAAATGATGTGGAATGAGTCATTAATGGCCGAGTTATGACGATTCGAAAGGATGACAATTTTTTTTTTACATAGGAGTATATAGAGCAGTTTCAGTCCCAGCAATCTGTCTGTAAATTTGAGTGGGAACATTTTCCCTGGATCCAAGCCTTTGGAGTTTCGTGGCTGTAGTTAAAAAAAATGGCCTAGTTACGGCAGTTTGAAAATCGGCTCCATTCATTCCTGTGGAAATTTTTTAATATTTAAACTTAAATGTATTAAAATGCCATGCAATAGTGGGTTAAAGCATTTAACATAGTTTTGCATCATTTGTTCCCAGGGTAAAATAATTCTGCCTGGAGGCCTTAACTATTAGTCCTATAGCCTGGTAGCTTAAAAAAGTGTCACTCAACCTGTTACTTCAACCAATTAGATTTCGAGTTGGCAACACCAAGGCCCTCTAGCAGGCATGTGTGATGTCAGCAAATTTATACCCTCTGATTATGTAGTCAGACTTCTTACTGCTTGTGTCGGGTGGTTATTTTCAGGTAATTAAAACAGAAATATGACTCGACTTTTAGGATTAACTTCACATGGCAATAGAAAATGACTTCTTATTTAAAATAATTGAACTTATTTTGAGGAAAAAAATGGAAAATGGATTTTGAGTACAAATAATCAGGCTTTAATCAGGTTTTTTTTTTATCAATGGTTTTGCAATTTTATGAGGTGGAGTTTCCATGTTCTCTCTGGTTTGCTGGTTTTCTCCCACAGTCTAAAAACAGGGTTTCAAAGTGAATTGGCTGCTCTTAAATGCCTCTATCAAAATTTCCTCTATATAGTGTGTATGTATGTAATTATAAGCGGAGTGATGGATTGCCTGATATGTGCTCTCCTGGATAGGCATGTGGATCCCCCATCAACTTAATCCTTAATAGAAGATTAAGCAAAAGATTATAGATCAGATGAGAAGTTACTTCCCATTAAGTAAATTACACCCTACCAAACCTTTTCAATCAAGTTTTACAGTCAGCCATTATTTTCTTTGTAGGGGAAATTCCACAAATCCTGAACTCAGTATTTATGTAATGTGTATTTATAATAGTTTCTCACTGGGATGATCCAATGTGTTTATAGTAGAAAAGACTGATTTACTTACTAGGCTTAAATTACTACTGTTTTCATCCTTTCAATTTTACTTGCTTTATTTTGACAACTCTAAAATCAATCGGAAAGTACAGGAACCAGAGGTTGCACTGCCTCCACATTTAGAGGAAAACAAACGGGCTTTACCGTCTCAACAATCAATATGAGACATTTTAGTTTGGTCACTTTTCCACTCTTTACCAGTGGTGCTGACACTCAGATAGAGTAGAGAGAAACAAAGGGAGGGAGTCAGAGACAGTGAAAGGTAAAAGAGCTGTTGGACAGCTGTTATCTAATGTAAACTATCTCAGAGTAATTTAGATGAGACAGAAGCTGGCAGGTCCATTTATCCTTATCTACAGTTTGTTTGCCATTGTCTCTACTGAATACAATGACATCCTAATTGCTTTAATAGCACAGTTTTATGAAACACCTCTGTAAAGACATCAAGCTTTAATTGCTTTGGGACTGATTTTGAAGACCAAGGGAGTGATTTCCATAAGCTATGCCTACAGCAGTTCACTAATCAGCACTGTTATCTGGAGGACTGCAAGTACTACTTAATACATGCTTAAAGGATTTGTGTGTGTGTGTTTGTGTGTGTGTGTGATCTATTACCATAGGCATACTGAATAGATATCAAAAGACTCTTTGGGAAATGATGAATGCAGCAGTAAAAGTGTTAAAGTTCATATTTGATAAAAAAAATAAATAAATAATAATAATAATAATTAATAATAATAATAATAATAAAACCTCAGCAGGTATTTTTCAAACTTGTTTGTAAGATTGTAAGTGGTAAATGGTATGGTATTATATATATATATATATATATATATATATATATATATATATATATATATATATATATATATATATATATACACAGTGCCTTGCGAAAGTATTCACCCCCCTTTACATTTTTCACATTTTGTTACCTCACAACCTGGAATTCAAAGGGAATATTTGAGGGTCTGCATCATTTAATGTACAGACCATGCCTACAACTTTCAACATTTAACATTTTTTTTTATTGTGAAGCAAACAACAAATAGGACAAAATAACTGAAAACATCAGTGTGCATAACTATTCACCCCCGTAAGTCAGTACTTTGTAGAGCCACCTTTTGCAGCAATTACAGCTGCAAGTCGCTGTGGATAAGTCTCTATGAGCTTGCCACATCTTCCCACTGGAATTTTTGCAGATTCTCAATTGGATTAAGGTCTGAGCTTTGACTAGGCCATTCCAATATGTTTACACGTTTCCTCTTAAACCACTCAAGTGTTGATTTAGCAGTATGCTTTGGGTCATTGTCCTGTTGGAAGGTAAATCTCCGCCCTAGTCTCAGATCACTGACAGATGTAAACAGGTTTTGCTCAAGAATATCCCTGTATTTAGCACTATCCATCTTCCCCTCGACTCAGACCAGTTTTCCAGTCCCTGCTGCTGAGAAACATCCCCACAGCATGATGCTTCCATGTTTCACTGTGGAAATGGTGTTTTTGGGGTAATGAGATGTGTTGGGTTTGCGCCAGACATAGCGTTTTCCTTGGTAGCCAAAAAGTTCAATGTTGGTCTCATCTGACCACAGTACCTTCCTCCATACAGTTTGAGAGTCTCCCACATGCCTCTTTGCAAACTCGAAACGAGCCTTCCTATTTTTGCCTGTAAGTAAAGGTTTTTTTCTGGCAACTTTTCCATAAAGCCCAGCTCTATGGAGTGTACGGCTTATTGTGGTCATACGGACAGATACTCCTGTCTCTGCTTGGGAACTCTTTAGCTCCTTCAGGGTTACCTTTGGTCTCTGTGCTGCCTCTCTGATTAATGCCCTCCTTGACCGGGCTAAGAGTTTTGGTGAGCGGCCCTCTCTTGGCAGGTTTGTTGTGGTACCATGTTCTTTCCATTTGATGATGATGGATTTGATGGTGCTCTGGGGGATCATCAGAGATTTGTATATTTTTTTATAACCCAACCCTGACTTATACTTCTCTACAACTTTATCCATGACTTGCTTGGAGAGCTCCTTGGTCTTCATGGGGTTGTTTGGTTAGCTTAATGGTGTTGCAGCCTCTGGGGCCTTTCAGAAAAGGTGTGTATATACTGACAGATCATGTGACACTTAGATTGCACACAGGTGGCCTTCATTTCACTAAGCATGTGACTTCTGAAGGTAATTGGTTGCACCAGAACTTTTTAGGGGCTTCATAACAAAGGGGGTAAATACATATGCACATGCCAATTTTCAGTTTTTGATTTTCATATTCTTTATATACATATATTTTTTTCTCATTTCACTTAGAACTCAAAAACGTAGACTATTTTGTGCAGATGCATCACATTCAATTCAGATTAAAAAAATGTATATACATACAGGTTGTAATGTAGTAAAATAGGGAAAAATCCAAGGCACTGTCTATATATATATATATATATATATATATATATATATATATATATATATATATATATATATATATATATATATGTGTGTGTGTGTGTGTGTGTGTGTGTGTGTGTGTGTGTGGGTTTATTTAATTATGCTTCACAAACTATATCATATTATTAGCTTTTACATTTAAGTCTTTAACTATTTTTAAATCAGTAACAGTTAAAAATAACTGTATTTTTTAAATAATTTGGCATTTTCTACCTTCCACAATAATGAAAGTTTTTCTGTTTTTGTCTACAGATTTTTGCTGGAAACAGTGATGCTGATAAGGTGGTCCATCACAAACTACCTTACTCCATCAGAACACGTTATTTGCGTTTTGTACCACAGAAATGGAGCACTGATGGTTGGATTGGTCTACGAGTGGAAGTCTACGGCTGCTTTTACAGTTAGTGCTGAATTTGTCTTTGACTTAAATGCATACACCTATTATAGATCTGCTGATGTTACAAATGAAGCCGGGTTGGTATGACTCGACACAGTTTAAAACACTAGGGCAGTTCTCATAGTCTCTTATAGACCAGTGTTCATCAGTGCAATGCAGGAATGAAACCACTGTATGATGGAGAAAGCACTGCTAATTATGAGAAAAATTTTTGACATTGTTTTAAAATTCTTCTGCAGACTTTCATCGTGCAGACTGACATTTACCTAGAAAATAAAGGAAATCAATTACTTATCTCCAGTGATCTGAATTATTTATAATAGTGGCCTTGCCTAACTTCCCGAGTGGCAGCTAAACACACATAAAACCAGACTGAAATATCTGAATCCAAATCACAACAAAGCACACCACTGACCTCAGATCTGAGTCAAAGAGAATATTAAAAATGCCTTAGTTAACTGTTATTGGCTGAGGTGTGGAACATGTTGACATTTTAAAGACCACACAATTATTAAAAAAATAACAATGTGTAATGGCAATTATAAAAAAAAAAATTATTTTGAAAATATAATAAGCATTTTAAATAGTTAAATAGTTACTAGGATTATCTTAATAATCCATGTACAATTTGGTTTTTTTTTCCGATCATCTGATACAGTCTTATTTGATACAAAATAAGAACACAAACACATCCATTGTCACAAAAGGGGCACGCAGTCCGTCTAAAGGCGGCGCTGCGCCGTGCTACGTTGGGGTGAGGTGCACAAGGTGCTAGTAAGCAAACCAGGCGACCAGGTAAGCAGCAAGAAAGTCTTTATTTACAGAACGGTGGGCCCTACTTACGCAAACCCCGAACGGGCAAAAACCAAAGTTAGAAACAGAGGGGAGTGGCCTAGCTCTCCCATCTGATATATCGCCCCCAAAACAACCGGCGGGGGGTATGGAGACCCGAGGAAAAAAGAAAAAAAAAAAAAGGGGGCCTGGGTCCCTCCGGGGCCCTATGAGGACGCAACGGCGACGAGACCTGTAGAGGGCACGAAGGCGGCGAGGCCATCTGAGGGCGCTAAAGCGATGAGGCTCTTTTAACATGGGGCTGCAATGCGGCCTCTCGAGGGCACGAGGGCGGCGACGCATTTTGAGGGCACTAAAGCGGCGAGGCCTTTTGAGGGCGCTAAGGCGGCGAGGCCTTTTGAGGGCGCTAAGGCGGCGAGGCATTTTAAGGGTGCTAAGGCGGTGAGGCCTTTTGAGGGCGCTAAGGCGGCGAGGCCTTTTGAGGGTCGAACAGGCCTATTAATGGCTCGTAGGCGACGTGACCCTTTGAGAGCGAGGGGGCGACATGACCCCTTGATAGCGCAGAGGCGACCTGGCCTATTAAAGGTTCGGAGGCGACGTGACCCTTTGAGAGCGCGGGGCGATGTGACCTCTTGATAACGCAGAGGCGACCTGGCCTATTAAGGGTGCGGATGCGACGAAGCCCTTTAGGGGCGATACCTGCAGGCGCAGGCGGGAGCGCGACCGCAGGGGCAACCGAGGTAGACGCAACCGCAGAGATGACCCGAGTGGATGCGACCGCAGAAGTAACCCGAGTAGGCGTGAGCACAGCACAGTCCTTATCCATAAGCACATTGTCCAGAGGGCACATTGCGGAGGGCACATTGTCCAGAGTGGGGGGCAAACTGTCCAGAGCGGTGGGCAAATTGTCCAGAGCGGAGGGCAGACTGTCTTGAGCGGAGAACAAATTGTCCAGAGCGGGAAGTGGATGGTCCCGAACGAGAGGCAAACAGTCATGTTAATGGGCTAATACAATAGAAGGCCTACTCAGTACAGCACTCCTTATGAAGTGCTTGGTAAATGTGTACTTAATGTACTTACTTGTACTT
This sequence comes from Corydoras maculifer, assembly GCA_019802435.1. Taxonomy (NCBI): domain Eukaryota; kingdom Metazoa; phylum Chordata; class Actinopteri; order Siluriformes; family Callichthyidae; genus Corydoras; species Corydoras maculifer. The sequence continues at coordinate 411,541 of JAFMOD010000971.1, forward strand.
TTTGTCGGGATTTTTGACATCAGCACTGTTACCTTGGTTCTATTATAAATAAATGATCGGAAGTTCAACCTAGTTAAGTATTTTGTGTGTAGACACACAAATGTCGTCTTTATGGGTGTGTGACAGTATTTGTCTATCACCCAGTAAATAGAAATAAACCCTGAAATAGGTTTTAAATGTTTAAATATACTAATAAATTAATAAGTATTTCAACTATTTTTTATTTGGTGGATAAATGTTCAGAATGTTGAAATTTCTAATAGCTTTAGTACTAGCTGCATTTTCCAACACTGCATAAGCATTTAGCATGGGAATCCCCAAAATTCAATAGAGTTGGACATAAGATGCACTTTCTTATAATCTTAGGCTTATACCTCTAACCAAAGTCAATCTAGATTAGCAGTAAGCACTATAAAATATCAGTCGCTTCATATCCCACCAATATAAGATGAATTGGAAGTATAATAGCTGTACACACACTTGCTGGCCAATGTTTATTGACTGGCTGACATTAATACTGTGAGACTGAAAAGGCAGTATCTCTGTGAAGGGCAACTCTGCTTATCATGATTAAACATGATAGGTCACTGCTGACCACACACTCTTCCCATATAAACACTGGACAAAACAACTGCCTTTCCTGTTCTTTCACTACAAACTAGCATTAAAACATGTTGGTGCCTACCACTATTTATAAAATAAGTGTTTTTGGAAGCATGTGCAAAGTAGTCTGCAGATAAACCACTAGATAAAATGATGAAGTCGTTTAAAATTAGTAAGGGAGACATACTAATAGTAGGTAAGTGTGGTGAAAGAGGCTAGTTTTAAAAATAATGTCTGATGCAAATGTAAAGGATTCTAATTCCAGTTTAGTCCCACCCCTTCTGCTAGTCTATATGTACTAGCCAGATGAAAATAAACAACAACAATAACCTTTTTCGGGCGGCACGGTGGCCTAGTGGTTAGCACGTCCGCCTCTCAGCACTAGGGATTCCCGGTTCGAATCCCATCTGGGTGGAGTTTCCTTGTTCTCACTGTGTCCGCGTAGGTTTCTTCCAGGTTCTCCAGTTTCCTCCCACAGTCAAAAAACATGGATCAAGGTCATTTGAATTCTCCAAATTGCCCTATATAGATTGAGTTTGTGTGTGTGAGTGAGTGTGTGCCCAGCAATAGATTGGCACCCTGTCCTGGGTGTGTCTGCCCAGCGCCCGAAACGTTCTCCCCTGGATGGGCATGGGGAACCCCACCGCGACCCTAATAGAGGATAAAGCGGAAGATATTGGATGGATGTATGGATTTACCATTTTCTTATAGAATAATTGTAATATGACTAGAGGCTTTTCATTTCTAGCCATGCAATTTGTGTGTGGTGCTGATGCTATAATGGCACAAATACATTTGTAATTCGCTACATCTGCCGTTTCCAGCATTGAGCCGTTAAATCAGCTTGCAGGATATTCAACTCTGATAGTTAACCACATAATTTGTTGCATCAGTTTTGCAGTAACAATTTAGTGATATACCACCTGGATTAGTAAGGTTGTTGGAATAAAGGGAATTTTATTAGGAATATAATCTTTAGTAGATGGCAGAAGATTGCACTTGTACTTAAGAATGTCATGCATTCTATTGCATTTTATGACAAACAAGGTGTCAGTGATACATGATGTAATGAGACTAAAAAGCCAGTCATTCTTTACAGGCTATAAAAAATTAATTCCAACAAGCTCTGCCGCCAAAAACAACTAAGAAACAAATAAAACAAAAATAGAAATAACTTAAACACTTTGAGAAACTATTATAAACATAGGGTGATTGCTGATGCCTCTAAAAAGGAAAATAAAAACAGAATTCTAATTGGCCAATAAATTACCACTTTGGAGATACAAACATAGAATAGAATAGAAATAGAATAGAATAGAAAGCCTTTATTGTCATTATACCCCGCATACACATCGTATAATGAGATTTAAGCTCCTCCTTAAAGTGAACATGGGATTATATATAAATAGAAAAAACAATAGAAAAGACATGTGCAAAAATGTACTGTGCAAACAGACGTGTAATGAGTAAAATGATATGCCAATTAGTGCAGGTACCCGTTTAGTATTGTAATGGCTTTGGGAAAGAAGCTTTCCCTGAGTCTGTTTGTTTTGGCCCGTATCGACCTGTAGCGTCTGTCAGAAGGCAGTAGGTTGAAAAGGTGGAAGCCAGGGTGAGTATTGTCCTTTAGGATGTTCCTGGCGCTGCTGAGACAGCGGGAGTGGTAGATGGAGGTTATGGAAGGCAGGGAGCAGCCAATGATTTTTTCGGCTTGTTGGTCACTCTCTGTAGTCTTCTTCTGTCAGCCTCTGTGCAGCTGGAGTGCCACACTGACACAGCATACGTCAGCAGGCTTTTGATGGAGGAACGGTAGAAGGTCACCAGCAGGCTTGGTTTGAGTCACTGGGTTTCTCAGCATAACAAAGACTCAACAGATAAATCCAAGAGCATATGAGACTTTTGGAGGAAAGATGGCCTGAGTTTAAGTCATGACATAAATCCTATCCACAACCAGAAATAAGAAGTAGAAATTACATAGATATAATAAATTAAGTAGCTCTAACGGAGAGGGGTATTAAGTTTTGGAATAATAAAATAACTGTCACAGTTTTAAGATGAGTACAACATGAAAAATAAATTCTCACCTGAACTCCTAATATGTAAAGGCATTGTGGATTGATGTGAAATAAAAGGGAAAAGAGAAAAAAAAAACCCTGTGATGTGGCTGTGTTCTATTTCACAGTTATCTCTTGCTGAAGGTTGTGTGAAGTTTCCTGCATTTTGACATAGCTGACTTCACATTCAGTCTATCACATCATATTATGTGTTGTTATTCTAATCATTTTAGCTTTGCTAGCTTTTTAGAGTGCTATTTTATAAAGCATTTTGTCCAAACCGGCGGCACGGTGGCTTAGTGGTTAGCACGTTCGCCTCTCAGCGCTAGGGATTCCCCATCTGGGTGGAGTTTCCATGTTCTCCCCGTGTCTGCGTGGGTTTCCTCCGGGTTCTCCGGTTTCCTCCCACAGTCCAAAAACATGGAACAAGTCAATTGAATTCTCAAAATTCCCCCCTATAGTGTGTGTCTGTGTGAGTGAGTGTGTGCCCAGCGATGGATTGGCGCCCTGTCCTGGGTCTATCTGCCCAGCGCCCGAGACGTTCTCCCCCTGGATGGGCATGGGGAACCCCACCGCGACCCTAATAGAGGATAAGCGGGAGATAATGAATGAATGAATTTTGTCCAAACAAGCAAATGTAGTCAAAGCGGCCTGATTTTATTTATTAGCTCTGTAGGGTTGCTGGGTGATCATTTTCTCATATGTGCTATTCTGATGCTTTCTCAGAATCAGACGTGGCCGACTTTGATGGCAGAAGTGCTCTGCTGTACCGGTTCAACCAGAAATCCATGAGCAGTGTGAAGGATGTGATCTCCTTGCAGTTTAAAAGTTTTAAAACAGATGGTGTTCTGGTCCACAGTGAGGGTCAGAGAGGAGATCGCATCACACTGGAGCTTCACCTTGGCCAGTTGACTTTACACATAAATTTGGGTAAGTTCAAAATGTCATCACTACATTTGACTTAACTGTTTAAATTTACATTTTAAGACTTTTTTTACCATAAATAACTTTTTAAAACATAGTCTATGGGAGTGGCTTATTGATTAAATTTTTGAATGAATTTTTTACATATATATATGTAACATGTTTTACATATATTTTTACATATATGTAACAGAGGAGCCTCTGTCAACAAAAATAATGATCAGAAAAATTATCAGTGCAGTTAGGAATTTGCATGTTTCCCCTGAGTTTGTGTGAATTTTCTTTGAAGCTTTTGTTTTTCTCAGATATTATAAATATAGATATAAATAAATATAAACTTATAGATAGTCCTGTTTGGTCGGAAAAACTCTCTCCTTGCGGCATGTGACGGATCAGCTTATAAGGGCTGCACACATCATCAGAAGGAGCAGCTTCAGGTGTGTTAGTTAAATTCCCTGAACAAATTGCCTCAACAAATGAGCAAAGTATAATTGTAGAAGGGGCGAGAACCTCCACAAATAAGT
>JAFMOD010000971.1:419321-429949 GCA_019802435.1 Corydoras maculifer
ATATTTTACCAAAAAAAATTAAGTATAACTGTCATTTAGAAACTTAAAATAAACATTTAAAAGCAATATTAAAGTGTTTTAAAAAGTCCAGCAGCTCTGCAGTGTCTGACCTACTCTTACCAGTGCAGTATACACTAACAACACCAACCTTTCATTCATTATCTGCCGCTTTATCCTCTATTAGGGTCGCGGTGGGGTTCCCCATGCCCATCCAGGGAAGAACGTCTCGGGCGCTGGGCAGATACACCCAGGACAGGACATACAACTTTACATACATATTTTTCTTGCCAGTATAAAAACACAGATTTTTATTCTACAGCTGTAAATGTTCACAACTGCAATTGTTTTTTCTTTGATTGATGTTTAAAAATTTTGGTTTGTTCAGCTTGCACATTAAACATTTTACTGAGATGTTCCATTGCTGTTACACTCGCCTACCACGGACTAAAGCGGCTGCGCATAAGGAGCGCAGAGCCGCCGCGCTCTAACGCGCTGAAGGGAGCCAGGCACGCAGGTAGCAGAGAGATCGATTTATTAAAGGTGTAGTGACACCACAAAACAAAGGTACATACAGCGTGTGAACATAAAAAGGTTTTACGACGTGCACGGAGAACAAGGAACGAACAAAATATATAGAAAGGACATCCGACCACGTGCAAAAAAACAACCAATAAACAGAAAGAGATAATTAACTAAACTAAAGACTGCCAATGAAAGTAAATTAACACAAACAGGCACAGGACAGAACAGAACAAAACAAAAGGACAGGTGCCCTAGGCACCTGTTACAGTACCTCCGCCCCTACGGTCGCGCAACGGGAGGACGGGACCAAGAAAAAAAAATAAAAATCCCGGTGGGGAAGGGGGGTCCTCCGCCCTCCTCGAGCCGGGCTTGGCAGGCGCCTATTGGTGGACGCCCCCTGCGGGGGAGGCGTGACGAACGCCCTCTGGCTATGCAGTTCGGTGGGCGCCCTCTGCGGACGAAGTGAGGGAAGCGCCCTCTGGCTGTGCAGTTCAGTGGGCGCTCTCTGCGGATAAGGCGTGGGGTGTGCCCTGTGACTTTATGTCGAGGTGGGTGCCCTCGGCGGATCAGGAGGGAACCACGCCCTTCGGCTGCGGGGTCCGGCGGACGCCCTCGGGCTGCGTGGCGAGGTGGACGCCCTTGGGCTGCGTGCTGAGGTGGGCACCCTCGGGCTGCGTGGCGAGGTAGGCGCCCTTGGGCTGTGTGGCGAGGTGGGCGCCCTCGGGCTGCGTGGCGAGGTGGGCGCTACTGGTGCACGGACTGGGCGGCGTGCGGCCCCTGGACAACAGGCTGGGCGGCGTGCGGCCCCTGGACAACAGGCTGGGCGGCGTGCGGGACGGCGGGCTGCGCATAGCGCGCACTCGCGGACACGACGTAGGGCGCCGCGAGTACGAGGCTATGCGGCCCCCGCAAAGAAAAATTTCAAAGAGGCTTACCTGGGCTCTGGACTCCCCAAATTGACTGGCACGTCGTGATGTTACACTCACCTACCCTCGTCACGGCGTCTCGGCTGGGGACGAGCTGCGCCAGCTCAGCCAAGGGAGACGGAGCGTGGCGGAGTACTCCCTTCAATTTCACACGTTGGCAGCATCTAACAGTTGGAATAATACCGCACTCATTTCTCAGTTCAAGGCAGGTCTCCGATCCAGTCTGCAAAAGGAACTGGTTTACCGATCTCTACACATGAATCTGGAGATCATCGAACTAGCAACCCAGTTGGATTTCCATTTTACGCCGATTGCTCAGCGCCCGCTTCCCAGCCAGCATGGCCAATTCCCCACCACCTCTGACCAGGAGGCCATGGAGATGGGACGTACTCGGCAACGTACAGAGACAACGGAGAGAGCGGATTCGACGCCGCCTGAGGCTTTACTGTGGAGAGGCACCTTTAGGCCGGTGAGGAGAGCTGAGGCAGCAGGAGAAGAGAAGAGGGTCAAGGAGTCCCCTCAAAGCCCCAAGACCCCTAAGGTGAGCACACTCCAGACAACCCACAAACCTAGGTCTCGCATTAACATCATGCTCTCTCAAAGGTCTAACGTGTGCTCAGTAGCAGCGCTGATTGACTCGGTCGAAAGGGGACTTCATCGACGAGCAGCTGGTGCAGAAGCTCCAGGTTCCCATAGTTCCCCTCAAGGCTCCACAGAACATCTCTGGAGTCAATGGCAAGAACGTGGGGAGCATCACCCATCGCACCGTCCCCATTTCCCTACGCCTAGGGATTCTCCACAAAGAGAGGAGGAGTTTCTTTGTCATGACCGCCACCATCTCGTCCGTCATCCTGGGTCAACCGTGGCTGCGAGACCACAACCCCTCGATGACCTGGGACCCCCTGGATATCCTGGCCATGTCACCGCGCTGCCACACCCGTTGTCTGACACCGCCCATCAAGGTCCAATTGGTGGCAGCTACCAACTCCCTCTCTGAGACTCTACCAGCCAACGTCCCTCCTGAGTATCGGGAACTCGCCACGGTGTTCAGCAAAGGTCATGCGTGTCGACTGCCCCCACACCGTGAATATGATTGCGCCATTAAACTCCTGCCTGGTGCCAAATTTCCGCGATCTACGCCCTATCCACTCTCCGTCAAGGAAACGGCGATAATGGAAGAGTACATCTCTGAGGCCCTTGTGCAGGGATTCATCCGTTCTTCCAAGTCCCCGGTCAGCTCCAGCTTCTTCTTCGTTCCTAAGAAGGATGGTACTCTCCGCAATGACTATCGGGAACTCAATAAAATCTCTAAGAGGTACACCTACCCTCTTCCACTCGTTCCATCGGCATTGGAACAACTCTGGAACGCCAAGATCTTCACGAAGCTTAACCTCCGCAATGCCTACAACCTGGTGAGGATCAAGGAGGGGGACGAGTGGAAGACTGATTTTGGCACCACAGCAAGTCATTATGAGAACCTCGTCATGCCTTTCGGGCTGACCAACGCCCCTTCAATCTTTCAATGTCTGGTAATATCCTGGCCATGTCACCGTGCTGCCACACCCGTTGTCTGACACCGCCCATCAAGGTCTAATCGGTGGCAGCTACCAACTCCCTCTCTTAGACTCCACCAGCCAACGTCCCTCCTGAGTATCGGGAACTCGCCACGGTGTTCAGCAAAGGTCATGCGTGTCGACTGCCCCCACACCGTGAATATGATTGCGCCATTGAGCTCCTGCCTGGTGCCAAATTCCCGCGATATACGCCCTATCCTCTCTCCGTCAAGGAAACGGCGATAATGGAAGAGTACATCTCTGAGGCCCTTGCGCAGGGATTCATCCGTCCTTCCAAGTCCCCGGTCAGCTCCAGCTTCTTCTTCGTTCCTAAGAAGGATGGTACTCTCCGCAATGACTATCGGGAACTCAATAAAATCTCTAAGAGGTACACCTACCCTCTTCCACTCGTTCCATCGGCATTGGAACAACTCCGGAACGCCAAGATCTTCACGAAACTTAACCTCCGCAATGCCTACAACCTGGTGAGGATCAAGGAGGGGGACAAGTGAAAGACTGATTTTGGCACCACAGCGAGTTATTATGAGTACCTCGTCATGCCTTTCGGGCTGACCAACGGCCCTTCAATCTTTCAATGTCTGGTAAATGACGTTTTGAGGGGAGTTCCTAGGGAGATCAGCGGTCGTCTACCTGGACGACATCCTTATCTACTCGCCCGATCCCCAGTCCCACGTCATCAACACCAGAAGAATCCTTGAACGGCTACTGGAACATGGGCTGTACGTCAAGGCGGAGAAGTGCGAGTTTGACCTGAAAGAAATAGCTTTTTTGGGATACATAATTAGCGACCACAGCACAAGTTTCCTCTGGTTTGCTAATTTCTTTTGTAGATTTATACGATCATTTAGCCAAACCGTACTTCCTCTCACCAGTCTACTAAGGGGTAAACCCAAGAAACTGGCGTGGTCGGAGAAGGCCGAAGCAGCATTCGGGAGACTGGTTATCAAGTCACGCTCGTGACATCCGCCAAGTACCATAGTGCTCCTGCTGCTGATTATCTCCACTCTCACATGCTACTCGGCTGCTGCTGTTGTTTATTTAATAAACCAAGCTGTTATTCTGCATCCACATCTCCCTAGTACTCTTTGAGTCGGACTCATAACAGCGTGCTACACATCTTTCCTATAGTGCACATCGAGGGGCTTAACAAAAGTAAAGTATAGTAGTAGTATTGTAGTATTTAGTATATTTCAGTGTATAGATAAAAAGATTTTACTTCTAAGACTTTTCATAAAGTTTTCTGAACTATAGTAACCCAGGTTCATACATTCATTACCTGTACCTGCAGGACTTAATTTATTGCACTGCTCCAGTTTGATTGGGTAATTAAAAAACTGACCAAGTAAGTATACAAACAATCCTAATAATATGCTTACTGCAGCATGAATAAAGCAATTAGAACAATTTACCCCATTATAGTCCATCACTGTTGACCACAATAGGATTATAGTTCTTAATGTGAGTTGCTAATTAAACATTTATAAAATTCAATTCAATTTTAAGCCTAGCAAGTAGACATAAACTATCGAGGACCTATTTCTTTCACGTCTTATACCAAGATAGGACATTGCTTAGGCAGACAATTTTCAACCACTAAGATAAAATGAATTAAAAATGTAATATTGGCACTATATCTGTTCCTGTCTTAACAGTTCCTCTGATTTTCTTTTTTTCCTGGGTTCATCCTTGCTGTGTTCTTTTCATCCATGTATTTCTTCACTCGTTCTCTGACACACAAATCTACAACTATGGAAGCACTCTTTTTTTTACTGTTAGCCTAGAAGGCTGCTGCAGAAAATCTCTTATTATCATATTACTCCACTTCAAATATCTCATCTTTCCCCATTCACTCTCATGCTCTGCCAGTTTCCCATTGTGTTGTTGTCCCTTGCGGTTCTTTCTCTTCACTCAATTTATCATGCAAACATCACATGTTTAGTTATGCAATGTCAGAAAAGGTCAGACAAACTTTGAACTTTGAGTCTGTTCTCAATATGTCTGTCTGTCAGCCACTACTAATAAATGTAGCTGGGTAACAGGTGCCTAGGGCACCTGTTGCATATCATCTAGGTTAATTAACTTGTGTTTGCGTTTGCATTTTAGTTTATTAACCGGGTTTGTTCATTGGTTTGTTTTGTGCACGTGGTCGGGTGTCTTTTTGTATTTATCTCCACTCTTCCCCTTCCTCCGGGCACATCGTTGATTTTGTGTCACCTCGCTTTGTTGTACCTCTTTGGCTTTTTGTGGGTGTTCCTACACCTTTAATAAAATTCTGTTTCTCTGCTACCTGGTGTGCCTGGCTCCCTTCAGCACGTTAAGGTGCTTCGGCTCTGCGTTTCCGCTGCGCAGCCGTTCTGATCGAGGTAGGCGAGAGTGACAAGCTGTTATGATTACATATGTTTAATATATATTCATTCATTCATTATCTTCCGCTTTATCCTCTATTAGGGTCGCGGTGGGGTTCCTTATGCCCATCCAGGGGAGAACGTCTCGGGCGCCGGGCAGACACACCCAGGACAGGGCGCCAACCTATCGCTAGGCACACACTCACTCACACAAACATACTCTACATGGGGCAATTTGGAGAACTCAATTGACTTGATCCATGTTTTTGGACTGTGGGAAGAAACCGGAGAACCCAGAGGAAACCCACGTGGACACAGGGAGAACATGGAAACTCCACCCAGATGGGGATTAGAATCCCTCGCGCTGAGAGGCAAACGTGCTAACCAATAAGCCACCGTGCTGCCTATGTTTAATATATATATATATATATATATATATATATATATATATATATATATATATATATATATATATATATATATATATAATATTATATTATATAAATAACATAAATCTAACTAAACCAAAAACCCTACATAAAAGAATTACAAAATTAAAAAAAAAAATTTTGATGACATTCATGATTCTTGAGGATAGCACCAAGTCTTCTAGGCATATTTGAACAAGCTGTCAACATAGTACTTTAGCAGACAGACAAAGCTTAAGTAACGCAAACCCAATAACAAAGGCAGGAAGTTTATTATCAAACCTGATCATTATCCTATTTTTATTTTTAGTGTAAGTGCTTCTGGAAGAGATGTTTTTTTAGTTATTTCAGGTAAATGCTAAATGTCTCAGACATTTAGCATCATGGACAGAGTTGGGGATATCATTCCACCATTTAGCAGTGGTGAACGATATGTAGTTAGAATAAACACCACTGTGAGGTTGAATCGCCGGGCGACATTTATCACTGGAGTGTAGTAAACATGATGTGGTGTACCTTTGAAAAATAAAATGAAGGTAATAGTGAGCAAATCCAGAGAGTGTTCTGTAGGCCAGAGTCAGTGATCTGTACAGAATATAGGCAGTTACAGGGAGCCAATGGAAAGAGATGAGTAGTGCAGTGACCCCCCCCCCCCCACACACACACACACACACACACAGCATGTTATGGTACCAGTTTTAAAGGGCTAACACATTGATTAAGTGAAGCCATGTCAGGTGCATTAATTAAGCATAATCAAAGTCCATTACCGATGGCTCACTCACCACAATTATATTTACCTTTTATTTTAATTAGTTTTAACCCCTAAAATAATAATTAAAAAAAAAATTCTTTTTAACTAATGAATCTAGTTCTTATTGTCTTATGACTGTTTCAAAGCCTAGTTTTAATAGATTTAATAGAGTTTACTTACATAAAGTCTAGTAAGATTATAGCTGGAATCCATATATTGCAGAACTTTTAGACCACAGAAACTCCTCAGAAACCTATTTTAGCCAGGAGTCAATATTAAGGCTTACACAATTACTACAAGAGATGGACTTCATTTCCTCTGCACTATCTGCTGAGACTAAGATCAATTTCTTGAGTTAATTTACCTGTCATCTGGCGCTGTGACTTGTTTTGGATGTTTAAACAAAATGAGTACATATTGGCTCATGGAATGTCTATATGTTTAATTCTAATGCAATTCTTTATAATGGATACCTGCACTTCAGTAGTTTAGTTTAAACAAATACTAGGGACAATAATCTTTCATTCATGTATAGATACTTAAATCTGCTAGGACCTGTAACAAAAAAATAAGTCCATCTTAGACCTGGTTGATTCTAAGTACCTAACATTAAAATTATTTCTGTCTGACCATGGAATTAATTTGTTGGAATGCCTAGTTTGTGGAAGGTAATTATTTCTGCCATCTGATGTGAAGGCTTTGTAAAAAATGTTACTCAGAGGCAAAATTATTACAACATGGGATTACAACATGGGGAAAATTAGAAAATTAGAGGTTTGCTGGGACTGACACATTTACTTATTTATTTAATAATAATTTAATGTGCATTGCCACAAGTAAATGAATACATGAAGTTATAATCATTTCCAAACTTGAGATGAGACAATTACAGATTTTGATGGTATGATTATTGAATAAGAAACAATCCCATTTATGTGTTTATTACCATTATTATGCAATAATTAACTTCCAAAAAGTGTCAGAAATCACAGGAACAATGCACAATTTCTTATAGGTTATTATTTAATCTAAACATGAAATAACATTTTGTTATTGAAAAAAGTCGACTCGGGATTTTGCTGAATATTAACACAAAATAATCTTTATAATTCAAAATAATAAACAATTTTGTAAATTCAAATTTAAAAATATTAATTTAAAAGATTTTTCCTGGAAGGACAAATAACATGCGTTGCGTACCAGTTTCGGCTACCAGCATAATATGTGTTTTTGTCATTATGCCGATTAATTAAATAATTAGTTGCGTCAAAACACCAAACTTCTCAAAAGGTCTGTTTCTATAACCTGAAAGTCACAAATTTTTATTCTGAATTAATCTAGAATATACTTTATGTTTAGGAAAGCCTAATTTCTGTCTTCATGATTATGGAATTAGGAAGCCTTTATTTTTAGTTTCTTCATGACTATATCAGATATATAAAATATACTAGCAGTTTATTCATTCTATATATAATCTTAATTCTATACTCTTTTATTTTCTTTCTTGTATCGTAGATGATGCCAAAGCTCATGCTAGCAGTGGACATGTCTCAATTACACTCGGAAGTTTGTTGGATGATCACCATTGGCACTCAGTCCTCATCGAGCGGTTTGGGAAGCATATCAACTTTACTTTGGATCGCATGACACGGCACATTCACTCGGGAGGCCTGGACAACTCATTGGAGGTCGACTATGAAGTGAGCACATCTAATTTTCCAGTTTCCATTTTCCCACTCCTGAGTCAATAAAAATGGTTATTATTTTTTGATTATCATATCAAGCATAGGAACCAACCAAGGGTGGAGGATGATCATGCACTGGGTTTCTTCATTTAAAAACATGATGACGTTTGTTTTGATTGCACAATCTATAACTGCAGTCAGTGCTAGAGGCTGCATATTAGATAAATACAAAGTACAATGCATTATATTTTTGGTGCAAATGTGTTAAATTAATTTAAATATCTTGGTACTTTTTAGATTGGATATATGTCATGAGAGCATTTAACAGTCCTATCAGGGTGTCATTGACAGATATCAGTGTTCTACTTGTATTTAATTAACCAATAGTCGTTGTCATTATTGCTCATTTGTGCTCATTAGTCACATCATTCTTTTGTCATATAAGCCCACCTTTCTTCATTGGCTAAGTGAGATCATAAGTTCAGTTTTGCCCCATCCCATGTAAACTTTGTTTTGTATTCCCGTGGTTAGATTCAAATAAACATATCATTGGTTTATCCTCTGCTTGGCTATGTTTTGGGGGTCCAATCTGAGTCGCGTAGTTTAATAAAGGGGTAAAGTTATGGCATTCAAGTTACTGTTTACTGTATACACCTCTCAAGCATTTTATTGGGAGTTTTATTGTACTAAACCAAAATATTTATTTCCTTTGCTCTTAAGAGCAGCTTAAAATATTAAAGGTTCAAAATATTGACCACAAAATATTGATTCTGAGATTTTACCTTTTTGTTCACAGTTGGACATAGTGATTATTTTGATTATATTAACTTCAACCAGTCTGATTCGTCTCCATTGCTTTCTTCAACAAAGGTGTTTTTTTTTTGAGAACTGATGCTTTATTAGTTTTATTCTTTGTTGCACAACTCTTTATTAAATGTTTGAAGAATGTTAAGGAAGAAATTTTCAATACAGCATGCAATAATCTTGCCAATGTTAAAACCAGTGGAATCATTTTTACCCAATTTTATAACTTTTCCTGACACTGCTGTCTTGTATCTGCTTGGCTTCATGCATTGCATTACCAACTAATTTAGGCAGTTGCATAAATCAGTGGTGAAAATGGCACAATGGTTATTCTACTCTCCTTAGAGCAAGAATGTCCTTGGTTTGATTCCCAAGCAGTGCAAAATATCTCCTTTCCGTCTGTGGTTTTAAGTTCTTTCTATAGTCCAGCTACTATATATATATTTGAAATGAAAGTCTGAATATATGGAATGAAAGTCTGAATTTATGGAATGAAAGTGAGAATATATGGAATAAAGTCTGAATATATGGAATGAAAGTGCAAATATATGGAATGAAAGTCTGAATATATGGAATGAAAGTGTGAACATTTGGAATAAAATCTGACAAACTTGTGCCATTTACTCTTTGCGATATTGAGTTGTAAATACTGGATGTGTGTTATGGGTGAAACAGCGAGAAATCTGCTGGCTGCGAATGTAAGCAAAGAACCGAATGAACCGAATAAATAAATAAATAAATAAATATATATATATATATATAGTTAATAAATATATAATAATTTATAATATAATAATAATATAATAATATATATATAATATATATATATATATATATATATATATATATATATATATATATATATATATATATATATATACAAAAAAAACAAAAATAAACACCCTGTTTCGAGCTTATTTGGTTTTATTTTACATGTCATTAAAAGTAATATTTTGCATCAGTAAGTTAAAAACTCGCTTCCACCAGGTTTCTCGCTGCGTCACCCATAACGCACATCCAGTATTTACAGAGCAAGGAGAAAATGGCGCAAGTTCGTCAATGACGTCAATTTCATCCCATATATTCAAACTTCTTTCCATATATTCGCACTTTCATTCCATATATTCATTATCCATATATATATATATATATATATATATATATATATATATATATATATATATATATATATATATATATCGTTCTCCTCTCAGCGCTAGGGGTTCCCGGTTCGAATCCCCATCTGGGTGGAGTTTCCATGTTCTCCCCGTGTCTGCGTGGGTTTCCTCCGGGTTCTCCGGTTTCCTCCCACAGTCCAAAAACATGGATCAAGTTAATTGAATTCTCAAAAAAATTGCCCCATATACAGTGGGTTGCAAAAGTATTCATACCCCTTGAACTTTTCCATATTTTGTCACATTACAACCACAAACATAAATATATTTCACTGGAATTTAATGTGAAAGACCAACACAAAGTGGTATACAATTGTGAAGTGGAATGAAAGTTATACATGAATCAACAATTTTATTACAAATAAAAAACTGAAAAGTGCGATGTGCAAAATTATTCAGCCCCCTTTTCCCTGAG
>JAFMOD010000971.1:430006-473400 GCA_019802435.1 Corydoras maculifer
ATTTTGCACATCGCACTTTTCAGTTTTTTATTTGTAAAAAAATTGTTGATTCATGTATAACTTTCATTCCACTTCACAATTGTATACCACTTTGTGTTGGTCTTTCACATTAAATTCCAGTGAAATATATTTATGTTTGTGGTTGTAATGTGACGAAATATGGAAAAGTTCAAGGGGTATGAATACTTTTGCAACCCACTGTATATATATATATATATATTGTTAGAAGTCGCTCGTTCTTCCCCGGGAGATCGGCTACGCGGGAGGGAATGCGTACGCCGCTTGCGCCTGGTAAGCGTTTCCTGGGAACCGGCTACGCGGGGAAAAATGCGTACACCGGTCCGTCGGGTAAAACACTCCCACGGATACAACCTGCGCGGGAATAATTCGCAGCGCTGTACCGTGGTTGAGCGCGGAAGGAGAGTTCGAGACACCGGGATAAAAACAAAATGGGTTTATTATTAAAAAAATGGTGTAGGGACACCAACGGAAAGGGGGAACGAAACAAACGCGACCACCATTGAACACCAGGATATTACCGAAACAAAGACGTGCACGGCGATAAAGGAATATGGAAACTACATACAAAAGACACCTAGTCATGTGCACAAAATAAACCAATCACCCAATGGAGTCCATGAATACCTTAATGAGGAACAGATGCCCCACCTGTGACATACCCCCACCCCAACGGTTGCGCAAAAGGGGGAAGAGACCATGAAGGAGAAAACAAAAAAATAATAATAATAAAATAAAATGAAATCAAAAAGAGGAGGGGGGTCCCTCTGGCAATGAGACGTGATGGATGCCTCCGGCTGACGCAGCATGGAGCAAGCCATCTCGCTGCGGGACGCAGATCGGCGCCTTCTAGCTGCGAGGTGGGGAGAGCGCCCCTGGTGCTCGGAGTCGGTGGCGGGAGGACCCTGGTGCTCGGAGTCCGCGATGGGTGGCCCCTGGTGCTCGGGATCGGTGGCAGACGGCTCCTGACGCTCAGGAAAGGCGACAGGCGGCCCCCGGTGCCCGGGCTATGCAGCGGGCGGTCCCTGGTGCTCAGACTCAGCAGCGGGCGGTCCCTGGTGCTTGGAACTCGGCAGTGAGCGGTCCCTCGTGCTCGGACTAGGCAGCGGGCGGCCCCTGGTACTCCGGCTCGACGAAGGGCGACCCCTGGTGCTCGGAACTCTCCAGATGGTAGGCACGTCTTTCTGTTAGAAGCTCGGTGTTCTTTCCCAGGAGATCGGCTACGCGGGAGGAAATGCGTATGCTGCTTGCGCCTGGTGAGCGTTTCCTGGGAACAGCTACGCAGAAAAGAATGCGTACACCGGTCCGTCGGGTAAAACACTCTCACGGAAGAAGAGTTCAGAGACACCGGGCATAAAAACAAAACAGGGTTTATTATTAAAAATGGTGTAGGGACACCAACAGAAAAGGGGGGAACAAAACAAACGAACTAACATTGGAATGTTACCGAAACAGAGACGTGCACAGGGATAAAGAAATCCGGAAACTAAATACAAAAGACACCCAGTCACGTGCACAAACTAAACCAATCACCCAACGGAGTCCATGAATACCTTAATGAGGGACAGGTGCCACATATATATATTTGTCTTTTCTTTATTTATGTTATAGTAACTTTGCATAGAACTGTATGTCATAATATTCTGATGTCTGATGTTAATGTTTGTATAACTACCAGATTCTTTGACTGTGTGCATCCCAGCACATCGCCACTGTCATTCTAAAATGCATACAAAATAAAATCGAAGCGCCGAGACTGAATTATTATTGTGTTTTCAATACTACTGAAATAAAGTATAGGCACAGATTCTAAATATAACCTTAGGTCAATTGCATCACACGCTTGTATTTTTTAACAGAAGATGCTAAAGTTTTATTGCTGAAAGCCTATTACAAAAGTTTGTACCTTTGTAAATTATAACTGTCTAGTCAATACTACATCACCTTTTTATCTTTTGTGTTCTTTTTTCCGTCATTGGTATATATGTGTGAAGAGGTATTATCATATTTTTATTCTTATAAAATAATGCTTGCATATATATTATTAGTCAATTAAATTAGGGTGTGAGTGAGTGTGTGCCCAGCGATGGATTGGCGCCCTGTCCTGGGTATATCTGCCCAGCGCCCGAGACGTTCTCCCCTGGATGGGCATGGGGAACCCCACCGCGACCCTAATAGAGGATAAGCGGAAGATAATGAATGAATGAATGAATTAAATTAGGTTCAATTTCATTGAATTTAGCTGAATTTCACTTTTGACCTATAGTGTTTCACCTGTGAGGCTGGGGTGTGAATGGGCTATGGGTTATTATGCATATTAATAGCTTCTTGATGACCCCCTGAGGGTTAGACAAATGGTTGACAAAGTGATGTTGTCCTTAGCATTTCATACTTTCAGGAATTCATGTTAATATTATTGGATAATTAGGTAAGTGATTAGGTGTTTCCAGTAAAGTGCTTAATGAGTGTATACCTCTTATGTGTAGTGTTTTTAAGAATATATTTTGTATTTTGGCATGCCTGTACCCCTCTGCCTCCAAAAGACATGATTGCTATAGAGAAATCCCTGTGATTTAAACAAACAATAAATCTTAAGCCCAATGACTATGACTTCTCCGTCAACATAATTTCCTCACTTTACAAATGCTGTTTTGGTGAAATGTGAATGTAAGGCTTTCAAGTACTGTAAAAGCCTATTTAGCTTAACACTATATTAAAACAATGTTTTTGTTAAAAATGGTATGGCTTGGTGTAAAACATCTTTCTATGTAACCCTTCCAAATGAATTTTTTTGGAAATATTTATGGTGGTGCTTAAAAGTTTGCATTTCGTTTTATGAGTTTGTGAATTTTCTGTGTTTCAGTGTAATTTGTACTTAATCAGATTTTTGAGCAAAGGGGGAAAATCTAACAAATAAGCCAATAATATTAGTCATAATCATTTATTTTTTGGGGAAAAAATAGTAAGTAGGATAGTAGGAATTATGTGAACCTTCAGGATTAATTTTAAGGTATAAGTGGATACCCCAGTGATGGATTGGCGCCCTGTCCTGGGTCTATCTGCCCAGCGCCCGAGACGTTTTCCCCTGGATGGGCATGGGGAACCCCACCGCGACCCTAATAGAGGATAAGCGGGAGATAATGAATGAATGAAAAGTGGATACCCAGGTTTAATTAAAAACTGGATAACAATGAATAGTGATTTTTATCAGCAAATTATGAAGGTAAATATTAGGACATTGTGTACATTAGTATACTCTATGTCTAATTATAGATTGGTTCAATCTTTTTGAAAATAATTTTGTAACTTTTTTCAACCTAATTTGCATCATGATACACACAAATGTATTGTGGAGATCTTCCATTCCATCTATCCATTATCTCCCGCTTTATCCTCTATTAGGGTCGCGGCTGGGCACACACTCACTCACACAGACACTCTCTATATGGGGCAATTTGGAGAATTCAATTGACTTGATCCATGTTTTTGGACTGTGGGAGGAAACCGGAGAACCAGGAGGAAACCCACGCGGACACTGGGAGAACATGGAAACTCCACCCAGATTCGGATTTGAACTGGGAACCCCTAGTGCTGAGAGGCGAACGTGCTAACCACTAAGTCACCGTGCCGCCCTGTGGAGATCTTATTTGATGATAAATTTACTACCCACTTGGGCGGTTTAAATCCCGATCTGTGTTAAGTTTCCATGTTCTTCCTGTGTCCGTGTGGGTTTAATCTGTGTTCTCCATTTTCCTCCCACAGTCTGAAGGCATGGATTTAAGGTGAATTGGCTGCTTTTTTCCCTCTATAGTGTGTGTGTGTGTCTCTGTAATTAAGTGTGTGCCCAGCGATAGATTGGCACCTTGTCCTGGGTGTATCTGCCCAGCACCCAAAACTACCTTGGAAGGACATGAGGAACACCAACCTGCAACCCTAGTAGAGGACTAAGTGAAAGACAATGAGATGAGATGGGTACTCACTAAAATCTAAATATCATAACATTTACTGTAAACACCTGATTCCAATTTTCCTCCTACTGATGTGCAATGTTTGATCATATTCTATTATGTTAAATATGGTTAAATAGATTTTTTCATATACTTTTAGGACTTGTTTTAAAATCTCAAATTTTAGGTCAAATTTGGTTGGAAATGTAAACTAGCTTTAAAATAAACCTGGTATAATTCAATTTTATTTAAAACTTCATTGCAGAAAAACTGTTTTAATTATTTAAAATGTTTCCCTGGTCTACTTGTTCTTGCTTTTACAAAGCTTAGCATTGGAGGTGTTCCCCTACCTGGGAAACCAGGAACATTTTTACGCAAAAACTTTCATGGATGTATGGAAAACCTCTACTACAATGGAGTAAACATCATTGACCTGGCTAAAAGAAAGAAACCACAGATTTACAGTGTGGTAAGTTTTGGAAACCGATCTCAAACTTTCAGTGTGAGTAAAAGCTTATATACTTTCTTAGTTGTACATTGTGTTGATAAATGCTAATAACCTTTAATCTGTGTTTTCTAATTTCTGTATGTCGTTGTAATGTACTCTAGGGGTATACTTATTTTAAAATAAAATATTTATATAATTTTAACCATATGATTTTTAATGCCAAATAAATACTATTGGTCAGATGTCACCCCACACGTAAAAATAAAAAAAAACATTTTCATTAAACTCTAAAGATTGTTTTGTGTAAAAATCCCATTTACAACAATTGTGCAGTGTTTCATTCTTACAGTGATTAAACATCAGCAGGTTGTCTTGACCATGTATACATGCCTAAATATATTTAGTTCTTGGAATTTATAAAACAGGTAGTTCCAATCCTTAAATCTGATTGGCTGAGCCGTTTGTCCAGCCATGACTTCATTGACAATAATGCACATGTCATGGCACATGTCAACAAAACAAACTCAGGAGACAAGGGGAAGACAACAGGAGACAAGTTTGAGGTGTTTATTGAAATAATGAAAATTTGAAAGAAGTAGCTCCAGGACTGGAATAGTGTTCAAAGTTAATGGTGGAATGGAGAAACGAGTGGGGTCTGAGTAGTGGAACAAAGTGGCGTCTCTGATGGCACGGAGTTGGGTAAGCAGGGTGACTCGGAGGTGGAACTGTTGGGGGACGAACAGGGATCGATCATATGTGGAACTCGGAGGAGGAACAAAGCAGGAAGCTTCCAGTTAGAACCATGACAGGGTGAGTACTTGAAGGTTTGTATCT
The DNA here is from genome assembly GCA_019802435.1 of Corydoras maculifer. Classification (NCBI taxonomy): domain Eukaryota; kingdom Metazoa; phylum Chordata; class Actinopteri; order Siluriformes; family Callichthyidae; genus Corydoras; species Corydoras maculifer. The sequence continues at coordinate 435,254 of JAFMOD010000971.1, forward strand.
GACCAAGAGGACTTAAGAAAACGTCTGGAAACTAAATCCAGTAACACAGTGTTAAGGCCGGGCGGCCGATACGCGGTTGGATCCGCTACTCGGAGTGACCAGTCTGAAGCAGAGAATATAATGCAGAAACCAGGTTTATTGTAGACAGTTTGTGTAATGGTAAATGGCTGCGTAGACGAGGTTTTCGTGCAGCGCGAAGAAGCGGCGCTGAGACAAAGCGCACGTCCGAGTTCTGACGTCGCTCAGGACGCGTCCCAATCCAGGCGCCCTAGAGGTAGGCGGCTTGGTCCGGCTGGAGCGCTGCACACAGAAACACAAACAGATGAGAGCGAGGACAAAACACTACAGAGGATCCAGAGACAGACTAAACGAGACGAGACGAGGCGTGGGCTGGGTAAGGCAAGGTAGGGCAAGGCAAGGCTTGATCGTGGCGTGGGAGCTAGAAGAGTCACGGCTTAGGGATACCTGGGCACAAGACTATCTGGCGTGGGGGAACGGGGGTGAGATGCTTATATGGGGCGTGGTAATGGGGAAACCAGGTGCGTGGAATTATGGGGGGTGTGGAGACCAGACATAAACAAACACCACGTGACACAAAAACCCCAACATCACCCCCCCCTCAACGGGTGCCTCCTTGCGCCCTAAAGGGCTTGTCGGGGAACCTCTTTTGGAAGTCCTGGATGAGGGAGGGGTCTGGGATGGCTGAGCGGGGGACCCAGGAGTGCTCCTCCGGGCCGTACCCTTCCCAGTCCACCAGGAACTGTACCCTTCTGCCCCGGCGGCGGGAGTCCAAGAGTCTGCAGACTGTGAAAGCCGGCTGGCCGTCGATGAGGCGGGGGGCTGGTGCATCACGGGGGGTTGGGTTGAGAGGGGAGTGGGTGACAGGCTTGACCAGGGAGACGTGGAAGGTGGGGTGGATGCGCATATGGCGCGGTAGCTGGAGACAGATGGCTGCCGGGTTGATGATCTTGGAAATTGGGTATGGGCCGATGAACCGGGGGGACAGTTTTTTGGACTCTGTCTTGAGGGGTATGTTCCTGGAAGAAAGCCAGACCAGCTGCCCGATCTTGTAGGCAGGGACCTGGTGGCGGTGGCGGTTGGCAGAATGGGTGGCTGTGGCTTGAGCTTGGCGGAGGGCAATGAGGGTGTTCTTCCAGGTCCTGCGGCATCGACGGAGGTGTTGGGCCAAGATGGGACGCTGATTTCTTGCTGTTCCTCCAGAAAAAGATGGGCGACCTCGAATGGGGACTTCCCCATGGCGGAGCTACGCCTGGTGTTAATGGCGCATTCCGCCCAGGCTAGATGTTCGCTCCAACGCTCCGGGTGTCGGGCGGAAACACAGCGTTGGGTGGTTTCCACCACTTGGTTGGCCCTCTCCACCTGGCCGTTGGACTGGGGGTGGCCTCCTGAGGTCAGGGAGACACAGGTCCCAAAATGACTGAAGAAGGCTCTCCATACCTGAGAGATGAATTGCGGTCCCCGGTCCGATATGATGTCCATGGGGATGCCGAAGGTCCTGAACACTTGGTCGAATACCAGCTTAGCGGTTTCCAGTGCCGATGGGAGCCTAGACAGTGCCACAAGGCGTGTCATTTTCGAGAATCTGTCTATGATGGTATGGAGAGCGGCAGGAGCAGGCCGGAGGGTGGTTGGTGGGACACCTTGTTCCGTGCACAGACCATGCAGGCGAGGGTGAATTGCTTTTACATAGGCAGACAGCGTAGGCCACCAGAACTTCCATTTGGGCGGCCCCAGGGTGACAAGCCCAGCGGGACACGTGACCCCACTTGAGAACTGTGGGACAAGCGGCGGTGGGTATGAAGGTACGATCCCGTGGTCCCTTCTCCGAATCCGGGTCCTTCGCCAGCTCGTGCTCGATGATGCTCCGCACCTCCCACGAGACACCTGCAAGAAAGCATTTTGATGGCAGAATGGTGTCGTGCGGTGCATTTACCTCTTCCTCCTCCTCCAGGAAGAGTCTTGACAGGGCATCCAGCTTGGTGTTGCGGGTTCCTGGTCGATAGACGAGGGTGAAGTTGAACCGACCAAAGAACAAGGCCCAACGTGCCTGGTGTGAGTTCAGCCTCTTGGCTGACTGAATGTAGGCCAAGTTCATATGGTCGGTCCAAACTACAAACAGCTGCTCGGCTCCCTCTAGCCAGTGGCGCCACGTGAGTGCAGTCAGGGGTGCGGTGATGTTACTGTAACCCCTAACGAAGAGCCTGTAGAAATTCGCAAACCCCAGAAACCTTTGTAGCTTCGTCCTGGAAGTGGGGGACGGCCACTCCTTGATGGCCTGGATCTTCGTGGGATCAGGTCGGAGGGGGGGGGGGGGGGGGGGGGGGGGGGGGGGGGGGGGGGGGGGGGGGGGGGGGGGGGGGGGGGGGGGGGGGGGGGGGGGGGGGGGGGGGGGGGGGGGGGGGGGGGGGGGGGGGGGGGGGGGGGGGTTCTTAAGGGCGAAGGGGACTACCCGGTAATCGTAGTGCCCTCTGGGGGTGTTGAAGGCCGTCTTACATTCGTCCCCTTGCCAGATGCAGACCAGGTGGTAGGCGTTCCGCAGATCCAGCTTGGTGAACACCGTCGCGCCCTGCAAAGACTCAAATACGGTAGATGTTAGTGGCAATGGGTATTTATAGGGGACCATGATGTTGTTCAGACCCCTATAGTCAATGCAGGGTCGCAACGAACCGTCCTTCTTGCAGACAAAGAAGAATCCTGCTTCTACGGGAGATGTCGATGGATTAATCCTGTGGCGAGGCACTCTGTGACGTAATTCTCCATGGCCTCCCTCTCCGGACGAGACAATAAATACAGCCGGCTGGACAGAAGGGGGGCACCAGGCAGAAGGTCGATCGCGCAGTCATAGAATCTGTGGGGTGGAAGCTGGCAGGATTTGTCCTTGCTGAAGACCTCGCCCAGGTCATGGCACTCCGTGGGTTCCTGGGAGAGGTCGATGGGAACAGCGTTACAGGAGTGGGTCGCCCTGAGGGGGGGTACTGCCGCACGGAGGCAGGTGGAATGGCAAGCGTCCCCCCAGGAGAGGACCCGTGAGTTCATCCAGTCCAGATGCGGGTTGTGGCGGTGTAACCCAGTATGACCGGTGTCCCTGGGGATTGGAACCTCAAGAACTGGATTTCCTCACGATCGTTCCCATTGATCCACAGCTAAATGGGGTTGGAGTAATGGAGGACAGGCGGTGCCCATCCAGGCTAAGCCTGTGGGCTTGGGGTTTTTGGGCCAGACTCGACAGGACCCCAAGTTCTACTGCTGAGTCGGATCTTTTGGGCACGCCCTCACCTGGTGGTTCGCCTTACCGCAGTAAAATCAGAGCCCTAGGTTCCAACGGGTACTGTCAATCTCCGCCGTGAAGCGTGAGCGTAGTGCGTCCCAACTGCATGGGTTCAGGCTTTGCGGGTTCCGAGGAAGGTGCAGCGGGGCGGTGTGCGACTGGCAACCCTGACGCGGTGGTGGGCCTAGGCATTCACGACGGCGCTTGTTCATGCGCCCGTCCAGGCGGATAGCCAGGTCTATGAGCCCCTGGAGCATGTCAGGCCTGTCGTGGGTTGCCAGTTCATCCCAAACCCGATAGTGCAGAGCGTGTCGGAAAACGCCACGCAGCGAGCGCTCACACCAGCCTGACTCCGCGGCGAGCATCTGAAATTCCACGACAAACTCTGCTACCGATCGTGTTTCCTCGCGCACGGCTCTCTATATTGTCCATATGATCCGGACGGTCAAAGACGGAGCGAAAACATTCCATAAACGTGGCATAGGAGGTGGCGAGCGGGGAGACGGTGCCCTGAGACGCCTCCGCCCACTTCAGTGCACGACCGCGCAGCAGCCCGATAACAAACGCGATATGCATCGGTGGGGAAGCACGAGGAGCGGATTCCGTAATGAAGTTCGCACTGGAAAATGAATCCTCGGCAGTTCTGCAGGTTACCGTCGTACGGATCGGGCTACACCGCGGCCCCGTCGGAGCGGGCTACTGACGCGAGAGGCGGGTTTGGTACCTGGTTATCAAGGCTGGGCGACGCGGGTATCCTCCGTGATCCAGACGAAGAGGAGGATGCAGGCAGGGCGGCAAGCACCGTCTGAACTTGTAATGCCAGACTGCTGACCATGTCCGCCAGTTCTTCCTGGCGGCTGTAGAGCGTATCGTGCTGGCTCCGCCCCAGAGGTGTGTCGCTCCGAGGGATCCATGTTTGGCCAGATAGTAATGTTAAGGCCGGACGGCCGATATGCAGTTTGACCCACTACGCGGAGTGAGCAGTTTGAAGCAGAGAATAGAATGCAGAAACCAGGTTTATTGTAGACAGTTTGTGTAATGGTAAATGGCGGCGTGGACAAGTTTTCATGCAGCACAGAGAAGCGTTTTTTGACGTCACGGGTTTTGACGTCACGCTCGGGACGTGTCTCAATCCAGGTGCCTTAGAGGTAGGCGGCTTGGTCCGGCTGGAGCGCTGCACACAGAAACACAAACAGACGAGAGCAAGGACAAAACACAACAGAGGATCCAGACAGACTTGACGAGACGAGATGAGGCATGGGCTGGGTAAGTCGAAGTAGGGCAAGGCAAGGCGTGATCATGGCATGGGAGCTAGAAGAGTCAAGGCTTAGGGATACGTGGGCACAAGACTATCTGGCGTGGGGGAACAGGGGTGAGGTGCTTATATAGGGCGTGGTGATGGGAAAACCAGGTGCGTGGAATTACGGGGGGTGTGGAGACCAGACATAAACAAACACCATGTGACACAAAAACCCCAACACACAGAGGCAAACTAGGAAGGAATACACAAACACGGTGAGATAACCCTATGAAAGGAAACCGGAGGGGAGAGATAATCCTGTGGAAGGAAAATACAAGGTACAGGAACTGCCTAGAAGCATACCACTAAGGTTAACACTCAGGCATCAGAGTGCTGGCAGCAAACTCATTTTAAGCCTCCTTCTTGATGACACTAACAAGTAGCACCTATCAGCCCTCAGCCACCCTGCTCTCAGACACCACATGTGGAGGGAGAATGAAGCAGCAGCCAAAAAACAAAGGAAGAGAATGCCCAGACCCCAACAGCACACCTTTGACCACTTGTGTAAAATACATTATACAAAAGAATGTACCATTAATGGAAATACAGATTGATGTGAATAGCAAGTCATTTCCCTATAATCACTAAGTCGGTATTCCATTACTCAGCAATCGATGTTCAAAAACTGCACTAGATTACGTTGTGGAAGACCAGTTTATTATTTATTCATTCATTCATTCATTCGTTCATTCATTCATTCATTATCTTCCGCTTTATCCTATATTGGGGTCGCGTTTCCCCATGCCCATCCAGGGGAGAACGTTTCGGGCGCTGGGCAGATACACCCAGGACAGGGCGCCAATCTATCGTTGGGCACACACTCACTCACACAAACACACACGCATACACACTCTATATGGGGCAATTTAGCGAACTCAATTTACTTGATACATGTTTTTGGACTGTGGGAGGAAACCGGAGAACCCGGAGGAAACCCACGCAGCCAAACACAATAAGGCTCCGCTCGTGTGAATGGCTTTAGTGGTTGACTGATTCGATGTTTGTGTTAACGAGCATTTAAAAAATTGCACTCAATGGCCAGTGAGCGTAATCTATCCCACTGTTTTTAGTGTTTCTTGGGCTTTTTATTTTTAGGCCATGAATTTATGTCCCACCTTATTTTACATGTATAAGGACTATTACCTCTACAGTATGTCATTAATTTCTTCTTAGAAAAACAACATATGTGTTTTTCCTACTAGTTTGCTTGCACAGGACCGTTTTTGCAGACATTTGCACATCTGACCGAGTCATACTTGCATTTAACCATAGCTGTTAGCAGTCAGACACCTAGTGCCCAACTTTAACGATGGAAAGTTCCTCCTCCTCCTTTTCTCTCTCTCTGTCGATTATAGAGTGGTTTTGCACGGTACGGGTAATGTACTGCACTCTTGGGTACGTTTGAAGCCTAATTAGCGCGAGGCAATGAGGCACAGTGTTGTAGCTGAGTGAATGACTGAGGCAGGAAACAGTCATGGGCAGATAATGAGGAAATATTTTGCAACAGAAAAACCTGCTGTCTATGACAGTCAGGGTTAAGGTCTTACTGGTTGTTTTGAATTTATATTAAGAACAAAAAGATGAAACACTTTAAACATGTAGAACTGTAATATTAATGAATTTAAAGGTTTATCAATTTATTTCATGATAAATTTGGTGTTTATTTTTAGTGTTTGAATTATACTGGTTTTTAAGAAGGGCGGCATGGTGGCTTAGTGGTCAGCACATTCGACTCTCAGCACTAGGGATTCCCGGTTCGAATCCCAATCTGGATGGAGTTTCCATGTTCTCACCGTGTCCGCGTGGGTTTCCTCCGGGTTCTCTGGTTTCCTTCCACAGTGCAAAAACATGGATCAAGGTCAATTGAATTCTCCAAATTGCCCCATATAGAGTGTGTTGAGTGTGTGTACCCAGCGATAGATTGGCGCTCTGTCCTGGGTGCATCTGCCCAGCGCCCAAGACGTTCTCCCCTGGATGGGTATGGGGAAACCCCCGTGACCCTAATAGAGGATAAAATGGAAGATAATGGCTGGATGGATAGTTTTTAATAATTGGAGTTAGTTAACCCTAACCCAAGATATTTCAATAGACTGGGGTCAGTCAATCTTCCACACCAAACTCACACTAGCAACCATTTATGGCACATTCATAGTGAAACAAAAAAATGACTCAAAGTATAAAGCTCACAATTTGTTGCAAAAGTATTTGTATGTTAAAGCATTAAGCTTATTTACACAGACATAAGAGGCATATGTCAGCCTCTGAAGAAAATCCCCATGATATTATTCCAAATTCACCAAATCCTTATAGTTGGCACAATACAGTTAGCAGTCAGGTGTTTTTTTTTTGTATTGGCACAAAGTGTTTCCAATTCCTCAGTGGCATCTTGCTTATATCATCCCAAGTTTGGGCTTTGTTCTCAGTGGAAAAAGATTTATGTACAAATTTGAAGCTCCCTGTACACATTTTTGTTAAAGTTAATGGAAAAAAAAGGTTAGCAAAATCTGTAGTTAATAAGTCAGCAGATCTTTGGCCACTCGTATGCAAGATGTAGCTCAGCACTTCACAAATCCATTATTTAATATACATTTTCTGTAACATTTTGACTGAATTAATGTGGTTCATAAAAAGACCACTATTTTCAATTGTGAAATATCAGAAATTTAAATGTGAAGGCATTTCATGAACTTATATGATCATGCATATAAACCTATTAAGATAACGCCATTCATTCACAAAAATATATAGACAAACTTCATGGCTAGATGCTTGATATTATGTGGCAATGAAACTAATTAAATGACATGAAATCAGTTGTGAATAATTGTGTCCCAATACTTTTATCCATGCAGTGTATATTTAGGCATCTGAAGTGGGGGCAGTATGATGACCTATTTTTTTTTTTTTAAGCTTCCTGTTGCATGAAAAGTGCCTTTGGGCTTGTCAAAATTGAAAATGTCCTCTGAAAGCTTTGGTCACTGAAACCTGACATTTTGACTTTTTTTTTTTTAATCTGTTGTATACAGCTTCCCATCTGCCACTGAAATACAGAAATAGGTGTAAAAAATTCACCAAAAGGAAAAATGTGACAGCCATTTGAAATAAAATGCCACACTTATTATTTAAATTATTAGCGTGTTTTTAGCATGTTATAATTTTTACCACTAAGTATAGTAAGGTAATTATTCCTTTTATAAAATTAAATTACTGAATTTAACATATGAGATCCACCATATCTGCTTACAGCTTCAGATTACATATACGATATATAAAAAAGTATTGGACTGCATCTCTTACTTATAAAATTTGGGTGCTTCGCATAGTAACATTGACAGCAGGGTCTTTAAAAAATATCTTAATTTCAGACTGATATTAAACAGATTTGTCCATGAATATTTATTAAATAATTATACAACCTCCGCCTAGTTCCCAGCCTCCTCCGCCTACAGGTACAAAAATAATTTGTCTGCTTCCTTTTCCTAATTTCAGCATCAATGATTGCCAGAGTTAAATCATTTGCTCAATTCAGAATACGGGCCAGGCAGCATAAGATATGTGTTGATCAACATGTTGCTTCAACCAATCAGATTTTCAGTTGGAGACAGCAATACACTCTAGCAGGAACATGCACGTTATGTCAGCGTTTTTTTATTATTATTATTATTTTTTTTTTGAGCCACTTATATATGTATATATTCATTCATTATCTCCCAGTTTATCCTTAGGGTCGCGGTGGGGTTCCCCATGCCCATCCAGGGGAGAACGTCTCGGGCGCTGGGCAGATAGACCCAGGACAGGGTGCCAATCCATCGCTGGGCAAACGCTCACTCACACAAACACACTCTATATGGGGCAATTTTAAGAATTCAATTGACTTGATCCATGTTTTTGGACTGTGGGAGGAAACCGGAGAACCCGGAGGAAACTTACGCAGACACGGGGAGAATATATATAGCAGAGAACATATTAGGGTGCTGCATGATTCTTGGTACTGCAGGTACCCCAAAGGACAAGCCAAAGCTACAGTGGCAAGAAAAAACTCCCTGTTATGTTGTTTATTTTTCTAACCATGCTTAAATACAATAAATTCTGAAATTAAGAAAAATTCATTCATTCATTCATTATCTTCCGCTTATCCTCTATTAGGGTCGCGGTGGGGTTCCCCATGCCCATCCAGGGGAGAACGTCTCGGGCGCTGGGCAGATACACCCAGGACAGGGCGCCAATCCATCGCTGGGCAGAAATTAAGACAAATGACACGCAAAATCATGAAGTTTTACCATATACTTTGGGCAGTCATGGGCTTGTGGTTAAGGAACCAGCCTTGTGGCCTGAAGATCCCCAGTTCGATTCCCAATCCCACCAACTAACATGGTTGAAGTGCCGTTGGTCAAGGCTCCTAACCCCAATTGCTCCCCGGGCGCCGTATTCAAGGCTGCCAACTGCTCCGGGCACGTGTGCTCACTTCACTAGTGTGTTTACATATATGTGTGTTTTACTGCATGGATGTGTTAAATGTGGAGGACAAATTTCTCTGTGTGTATGCAGTATACTCAAAATAAATCACTTTTTCACTTTATTATGTATACCATGAAATAAAAAGAGAACATATATTAAAAAAAAAAAAAATTACACAGAAGTTAGTTAAAAACACCGTGGACTCATATTGGATCCTTCTTCAAGACAAAGCTCAAAATTAGTTAGTGAAGCCATAGAATGTTTTAAAATTATAGTGGTCCTTCCAGTTTCCTAATTTCAGTTTTAAAGTTTTTATTTCTCCCGTAATTTATCATGCCAATATTCCTGCCGCAGATCTGGAGGCTCAGCAAAGAGGAACATTTAAAAAAAATTTTTACATTTAATATTTTTGTTCCTGTTATTAAAATCCAGAGCTTCTTTCTGCAATATGGCATTTCATAAGAGAAGATTAAGTGCTGTTCTCTTGACAAAAGTAGGTTGTACAGTTCCCAAAATGCTTTTATTTTTTAATTAACTTTTGACATTTTAACAGGCCTTTTGCCCCTTAATTTCCAAAAAGGCACGTAGAGTCCCACAGATTGACAGCTGCTGTATGAAGAAAGTGTAATGATTCATTGAATTGACATGTATTGACTGTAGAAAATTGCTAATTCTCATTCCCAGGTGGCTATGTCTGTTTATGTTCCAGGGCAACGTGACCTTTACTTGCTCTGAGCCACCATCAGTTGCAGCAACTTTCCTGAGCTTCAGCAGCTTCCTGCAGATCCCAATAGATTTATCAGCAGGCATGATAGATGGTGAATCTACAGGATGGAGCTCAAGTTTTCAGTTTCGTACATGGAACAGAGATGCTATGCTCATGTGGATTGGCCTTCGGGGGGCTGAAAAGTTGCTTATACTGCTGAGCAATGCACAGCTGAAGCTTACAAATTACAGATCAGCACTACAGAGCTCTGAACTCACAGTTGGTATGGGGGGATTTTTCATTATTTTGTTGTTGCAATATTTTAATTATGCAGAAATATATATGCATTTGGAAGGGTCTAGTTATGGCTAACACTGTTTCTGTGCAGGCCGAGGTCTGAGTAATGGACAGTGGCATTCTGTCTTAGTTGAACTGAATGGACATCAGGTATCAGTCTCAGTGGACAATGAGCCTCCAACAAGCATGATGCTCGGGCACCAAACTCAACCTGGCACCACAGTCTTTTTTGGAGGTAATGATGTTTATGTGGGTGTAAGTGTCTGAGAATGTTTCACTGATCCCATGTAGATGTGTTTTGCTTTTTTTGGGGTTTAGCACATGCGCATTGCCAGTGTCCTAAATTTGTTCTTTAGTTTGCAATCAATTTTATAAATAATTCTTGGTGACTAAAACTTGAAACATATAAAACTTCTAAACAAATTAAAGTTAATCTGCTTAAACAAAATGCAAAAATGTGAGATCACACTGTTTATCAGGCGTAGAATGCAACTAGGGAACTCACAAGGACCCCACAATTGACACAAAGAAATAAAAAAGCCTAGATTTTTTTACAGAGATTTTTAATAAATATTTTATAAGAAAACAAAGTATGTTGATGTTCAATGTTTATGTCACGATCGGGGCGCGCTGTCCGTAGAAGGCGGCGCAGCGCGGTGCGGTTGCAGGAAGCGAGCCACGCGACCAGGTAAGCAAACAAATATCTGTTTATTCACAGACGGTAGTGGGAACGCCGCTGAAGGCACGGCGGGACGTGCCGGGATCAAAACACAAATATACAACAGCGGGAACGCCGCTGAAGACACGTAACACACCTGTACATAAGTGTACATAAGCAAAATGCTGACCTGCTGGCTCACGGGACAAGCGCCCTACCTACGGAAGCCCTACACGGCCAACCCCGAAACACGGGAGACAGGGGGGAGTGGCCCAACCCTCCCAACCTGACAGTTTAGGTCCATTGATATAAAGTTGGGTCTCCATAAGAGATCATCGGACTTGGTCAATGACCAGGTCAATGACCAAGATGGCTCATGACAAAGAACTGGAGAGTCCATATCTAAATTCTGTAGAATTCTTGTTTAGATATCTCAATGTAGGGAGAAGCACTCTTTAGATCTAAGAGACCTGGAGCCAATAGTGAAAAATCACAATAGAGTAGTAATTTTGTAATTTGTAAAAAGTAATTTTGAGGATGTGGTAGCTCAGTGTTTAGGGTGTTGGGCTGTCAATCAGAAGGTTATGGGTTCAGAAAGTCCCTTAACCTAACTGCTCTAGGGCAGTGTGTTCTGACCCCAACCAGGTTGGGACATTTGTAAGTTGCTTTGGATAAAAGCGTCTGCTAAATGATGTAATGTAATGTAAATATACTTGTTGTTTTTTTGATGTACCACTAAATATTGAGGGTGCCATAAATTTGTTTAGTCCATTTCTGGAGCTCTGTAAATTGAATGAAAATCTATTTGATTTTGACTTGTTTGTTCAAACTTAAAGTTGAAGTTTATTTATTTATATAAATCAAACTGAAGTGAACGTGACAAAAAAAAAAAAACTTCCTGGTGTTGTGGTTTTTAAGGAGAAACATTGCAAGGACCAAGACTCAGTGGGAACTCCTTAAGCAGATGGGCAGCAAAACTATGCAGAACACCACTGTACAGATTGAGTAATGATCAGGTGTCCATTTCTAAAATTTGAAAAACTGAATCAGTTAACTGAGGCTATGCTGGTAGGACTGCAAAGCAACTAGTCCAATAGAAATTTAGGTTCTTGTTCAGTAATTGTTGTTGACGCAGCGTTTATGATAATTTAATATGAAAAAACATGAAATAAACAAGCATTCATAAATTTATAGCATTTATTTAAAATCTTCTGAAAGAAGTATACCATTTTCTGAAAGATGTGAAGATGTGATGATATAAAATCAATCCTGAGCCAGAACCTCTTGAAAAAACCTAAATGTCTTACCTCATATAATCTTTTAAATAAATGTTTACATATTACAGAAACCACCCTTACAATTCCAGAGCTGTTAACATCACATTAATGTTTATAATTTTATAATTTATTGTCAAACGGGTTCATGCAGTTCTTGCTAAATTATACTGTACATATTGTGCATATCAATTATTAGCAGAAAATTAAACACCTATTGTTGTAAATTCAATAGGAACAGATAAAGAAACTACGAATACCATAATTCTTTGCAGAAGGATAAGGTGGGGCTTGGGGTTTATAAGGTCAGAGGTGGCGATTTTAATTTCTCTGTTTGGCATGGTCTAAGGATTTGTTATCGATTGAGTTCTTTCCTTTGGATGTGTATTTGTGCAAGTTTTGTTTTATTACTTTATCCATTTGTGAACTTGTTTATTGTGTTTGTTTCTTTTGTTTTGCTCACTTGCATGTGATTCCTTTGTTGCACTGTTTTGTTTTACTAATACTTATATATTTTTGGCTTACTTGTAGATCATCCTCCATTTGTCCACTTTATATCCACTCATCCGCCATCTGTCCACTTTACATCCATTCATCCTCTATTAGTCCATTCTACATCCATCCATTATACTCCTCCATTCATCCATCCATTTATTATGCTCATCTATCCTCATCCATCCTTTGCTCATCCATAATTCGTACAGTAGATACGTGTATTCTGCTCTGCAATGTTGTGTAACTATGAATAAACAGTATCAGTGAAGTCTGTTCATCCTCCTGTGTTTTAATGAACACACCATCACGACAGCCACTCTTTCCAACAAAACCCAACAACACTCTTTATCACCTATACATGTTGTAGATATTTTAGTCACTGGTGTCTAAATACGGCAGTAAATGTATGCTAGTGTGTCACTGTCTGTGTTTATTGCTTAATCAGTAAAAGAGCAGATGGAATTCCACAGTGTCACAAGTCTGCAGAATGAAATATCACACTTTGCAACCTTTAGCAACAAAGACTGATGGTGTGGTCATGCTGCAGATAAATATAGCTCACTAAAGCTCTGCTACATCATCATGTCTGACCCAAAGCATTTCATATTTTTGTAGCCTTGCTATCTCAGCCAAAGTAGCTGTCTAAGCCAAAGAACCCCAGAACTTTCAAGATGGCAGTTGGTATTTATTGATAAACAATATGTACCTTTACATTTTTTTTCATAACCCCATTTGCATCTAATATAACAAACAATTCAGGTATAAATACTAGTGTGAACAGGGTCAAATTTACATTAAAGGCCCAATAAGGCACACAAAATGCATGAGACATGAATTGTTGATGTGAGTAATAATACACTACAGTTATGGATATAAATACTTACGAAACATAAAACAGAGTTAAAAATTAATCTTTAAATTGATTTTATTCTGGAACCTGCACCTTTACCAAAGCTTATCTTATCAGAATGTATTATTTTTATCCCAACCATCCATCTACCCATCTATTATCTTCTAGGTAACTCGCAGGGGGGTTCCCCATGCTCATCCAAGGGAGAACATTTCGTGCAGACAGGACAGGGCGCCAATCCATCGCTGGCACACACTTACTCACACACAAACTATATGGGGCAATTTAGAGCATTCAATATTACCTTAAATCAATGTTTTTGGACTGTTGGAGGAAACCAGAGAACCTGGAGGAAACCCACACGGACATAGGGAGAACATGAGAAGATTGGGATTCGAACCTGGAATCCCCAGCGCTGAGAGGCTACTACTAAGCCACCCTGCCGCCCCTTCATCCCAACCAATACAACCATATTTTAAACATTTTTTACATCATGGAGAATTTTTTTATATTCATTCATGTAGTACATGTTACAGTAGTACTTTTGCTTTTTTTAACATTTAAGGAGCATTGCTACTTTCTTCACCCCTTTTGCAATAATGCCCACTTTTTTTTCTGACCTAGAGCTAATAAAGCACATTAATTGAATAATAGAGAAAGAGAGAGCAAAATAGAGAAATGTTACTCAGTATACTGTTGCCCCTTTAAAGTCCAATTGCTCCTTTGTACTACAGAAAATGCAATTGGACTCAAAAGGATAATACACTGTACTACGTGACAATTCAATCCTAATTTAATAGTCTATATTTTTGGGATGTCATAAGCTTCTTTAAGGTGTTGTCAACTCTTTGTCCATAGCACTGCAGGAACACTGCGATTTCGATGATTGAACCTGGATTTCTGTTGGACTGGTAGCAGTGCAGTCCTGCAGGACAGCCTTACTGGACTTAAATATTTTTCCAGTTGTAAAATACGGGGGCCGCACAGTGGCTTAGTGATTAGCACATTCGCGCTAGGGATTCCTGTTTCGAAACCCAATCTGAGTTTCTATGCTCTCCCCTTGTCCGCGTCGGTTTCCTCCGGGTTCTCTGGTTTCCTCCCACAGTCCAAAAACATTGCCCCATACAAACATAAATTTCCCCATATAGAGTGTGTTTGTGTGTGAGTGTGTGCCCAGCGATGGATTGGTGCCCTGTCCTGGGTGTATCTGCCCAGCTCTCGAAACGTTTTCCCCTGGATGGGCATAGGGAACCCCCTGCGACCCTAGTAGAGGATAAAGCGGGAGATAATAGATGGATGTAAAATATGGACACCTGACAACTACACAATCTGTTCATGGCTGTGCTATACTGGTGATGCTGTCTGGCTGCTCAAGGAGGAAGATCCTGTGTCCTCCCAAGGTTTATTCCTTTAAAAAAAAAGACAACATAACATATTTTTCTTGCCACTGTTGCCTTGGCTTGCTCTTTGTTCAGACTCATAACACTGTAAAGCTGCCTTGTGACAATGTACTGTTGTAAAAAGCGCATTATGGGTTTAGCGCATTAACAACCATCATGATGATTTGGGATAAATAATGGTTAATGTAGTATGCTATTCTCTCAGTATTAGTATCTTAATATTTATCTCTCAGTAACCATGATATATATTAATTTTGTTTTACCCAGGATGTCCAGTCTGGAAAGGCCTTCAAGGCTGTCACAACCCCACATTGGCGTATAAGGGGTGTCTGCGTTCCCTAGTCATTGGAAACCATCTGGTTGACTTTTTTCGTGTACAACAAGGTCTTTTGGGTAACTACAGTGAAGTATACATTGACATCTGTGGCATCCATGACAGGTAAGAAATATTTATTTTTACAGCATTATTTATTTAATGAGACTGGTAATGTTCTTTAGATTAACAGGCATGAAGTCCAAGTGTCAAAACAATGAAAGTTTTCTTTCTCAAATATCTCCAAAACATGCTATTTCTGGGACTAGGCTAATCACCTGTGTCTCTCTGAAGAATATGTTGCCAAAGTCGTACGATTTTTGCATACTAACCAAGGTAATGTCCACAGCCTTCACGCCTCTGTTAAAGCTCTGAAAGCAAAGAGTACATAATGAGAGTGGGAGAGTGGATATTGCGGCCATTGTTCAGAGAAATTGCACCTCAGTAAGTGGTACTCACAAGAGAGAGAGGCATGTAGGGTATCTGTATGTGTGTATGTGTGTGTGTTGCTACCTCACATCACAAAGAAACAAGTAAATTAAGACAGATATAGACATTATTTTAATGAAGAACGTAGAGAAAACAAGACGGGGAAAGAAGATAAGAAGATAAGAAAACAAACAAAAAAATAATGAATAAATAAAGAGTGATATATATAGTGCATATACTTGTGTGTATCTATCTATCTATCTATCTATCTCTCTCTCTCTCTCTCTCTCTCTCTCTCTCTCTCTCTCTCTCTCTATATATATATATATATATATATATATATATATATATATATATATACACAGTCATATGCAAAAGTTTGGGCACCCCTATTATTCCTAATTATTTTTAGTTCTACATTTACATTACATTTACATTTAGTCATTTAGCAGACGCTTTTATCCAAAGCGACTTACAAATGAGAACACCACAAGTCAGAAGCTATGAAGAAAACCAACTATACTGTAAATTCATCAAAGTATAATTTTATTCGATGCCGCGGCACAAGCTCCCCCCCCCCCTTTTTTTTTTTTTTTTTTTTTACAACAGATATTTGTTATTTGTTAGTTCTAAATATTTGGGTGTTTGCAACAGCCATTTCAGTTTGATATATCTAATAACTGATGGACACAGTAATATTTCAGGATTGAAATGAGGTTTATTGTACTAACAGAAAATGTGGCATATGCATTAAACCAAAATTTGACAGGTGCAAAAGTATGGGCACCTTCACAGAAAAGTGACATTAATATTTAGTAGATCCTCCTTTTGCAAAAATAACAGCCTTTAGTCGCTTTCTGTAGTTTTTAATCAGTTCCTGGATCCTGGATAATAGTATTTTGGACCATTCCTCTTTACAAAACAATTCTAGTTCAATTAAGTTTGATGGTCGCTGAGCATGGACAGTCCGCTTCAAAACATCCCACAGATGTTCAATGATATTCAGGTCTGGGGACTGGGATGGCCATTCCAGAACATTGTAATTGTTCCTCTGCATGAATGCCTGGAGCGGTGTTTTGGATCATTGTCTTGCTGAAATATCCATCCCCGGCGTAACTTCAACTTCGTCACTGATTCTTGAACATTATTCTCAAGAATCTGCTGATACTGAGTGGAATTCATGCGACCCTCAACTTTAACAAGATTCCCAGTGCCGGCATTGGCCACACAGCCCCAAAGCATGATGGAACCTCCACCAAATTTTACAGTGGGTAGCAAGTGTTTTTCTTGGAATGCTGTGTTTTTTTGACTCCATGCATAACGCCTTTTTGTATGACCAAACAACTCAATCTTTGTTTCATCAGTCCACAGGACCTTCTTCCAAAATGAAGTTGGCTTGTCCAAATGTGCTTTTGCTTACCTCAGGCGACTCTGTTTGTGGCGTGCTTGCAGAAACGGCTTCTTTCGCATCACTCTCCCATACAGCTTCTCCTTGTGCAAAGTGCGCTGTATTGTTGTCCGATGCGCAGTGACACCATCTGCAGCAAGCTAATGCTGCAGCTCTTTGGAGGTGGTCTGTGGATTGTCCTTGACTGTTCTCACCATTCTTTTCCTCCGCCTTTCTGAAATTTTTCTTGGCCTGCCACTTCTGGGCTTAACAAGAACTGTCCCTGTGGTCTTCCATTTTCTTACTATGTTCCTCGCAGTGGAAACTGACATGTTAAATCTCTGAGACAGCTTTTTGTATCCTTCCCCTGAACAACTATGTTAAACAATCTTTGTTTTCCGATCATTTTAGAGTTGTTTTGAGGAGCCCATGATGCCATTCTTCAGAAGAGATTCAAATGGGAGAACAACTTGCAATTAGCCACCTTAAATACCTTTACTCATGATTGGATACACCTGGCTATGAATTTCAACGCTCAATGAGGTTACCAAACTAATTTTATGCTTCAGTAATTCAGTAAAAAGTAGTTAGGAGTATTTAAATCAATAAAATTATAATGGTACCCATACTTTTGCACCTGTCAAATTTTGGTTTAATGCATATTGCACATTTTCTGTTAGTACAATAAACCTCATTTCAATCCATCAGTTATTAGATATATCAAACAGAAATGGCTGTTGCAAACACCCAAATATTTAGAACTAAAAATGATTAAGATTAATAAGGGTGCCCAAACTTGACTGTATATAAACAGAGAGAGAGAGAGAGAGAGAGAGAGAGCAAAATGATATAAAATATAAAATTATATGATAAGAAAGAAATTTTTTTAAAAATCATGATAAATGAAAAAAAAATCATAACCAAGTGTAGCCAAATAATAGGCATCCAACAGAATCATCCAACAAAAACAGAATGACATGTTTCTGATGGGGTATATTTCATTTAAATAAGGTGTTGTAGTGTAGAGTTCAATTAGTGAGGCCATTCATTCTATGGTGGGGCTACTGGTTTAAGCTATTGCTTATTGATTAAAAAAGGTTGTTTGCACAACAGGATATTGTACGAAAGGTGAAAGAACTTTGTATCATTTAAGCTGAGCAGACAATTATTTCCTGCAATTCTTTATGTTTTCCCTACAATCAACTTTTTGATCAATCATAGGATAACAAGAATGGCAAAGAGGTATTTAATGATCACCTCCAGGAAAATCTAAGAAGATGTCCATTTACCTGCACCAATCAATCCATTCAGGTTATTCTTGGTCTTTCACGTCTTCAGTCTCCCTTCACAAATCCTGTCATAATACTTCCTTGAATGTTCTTTTTAGGATGCCTCATTATATAACCAAAGTAGCATAACTTGTGGGATTTTATGTTTTGTCTTTGTGGTGGGAGCTTGGTGGTGCTGGGGAAAAAGGTGGAGTCAGCAATAATGTACATGTAATTTATTTGATTATGAATAATCAAATAATAATTAGGTCCACCTAATGAGCATAAGCGTCCTTTTTTACCAGGAACATTGCATGCCATGAGGAGATCTCGCAACAAACTGTAGGACGCAGGGGTGCACAGCAATTCCACCTGTCATCATTTATATTTTCATGTGTATGAAATATAGGATGTAAATAAAGATGTTCATACGCTTATTCACTCCTGTCTCAAGTCCTCATTGATTACTCCCCTCCCTGTTATATTAGTGCCAAAATCCAGAATGAATTAGAACTCATGCAGTCCGAGAACGTCACCTGCGATATTTGCAGGCATTTGCTCCAGGGCGATGCACAGCCCTCTCTTTTAGCTTTTATGGAAAATGAAGCAGAGTGGGAAGGGCAAGCGTGGGTTTCAGACATAACGTGTTGGAGCAAAGACAGTGGGCGTGTGGCTCGTCATGGTGATGTTCAGGGAGGCACGGATGGGTTGCTGGGACCTGCTGCTCTTGTGTGGCCCAGGGGACATGCAACTGCACACTGGAGTGCTGATGCCTGGAATTTAGAGTTAGAGCTGTATGCACGAAGGGAAGAGGATATTGGACTCTCTCCCTCTATATTTTTTTCTTATCTTTCAGGCATGGTCGGCCATGGTCAGTTAAGTATGATTGGATGCATGTGTAATGTCCTATATGACCTATCACCAAGCACTTAATGACGTTGTCTTAAATATGCCAAGCTCTGAATCACTAGACATTCAGCAAAATGTACAGTAAACCTGCATGTTTACAGTAGCAAATACAAAGTTAACAACTCATTAACCACTGTGTAACCTACAGAGAAAACACAGACTATGACTTTGTGTGTCTGTTCTAATAAGGACTGGTGACCAGCCTTTTGCCCAGAAAACACTAGAAGATACCTTAGCAGCACCCACAGCCGTAATGTTAAATGACTTACAAAATAAATACAACAGTATACAGAATAGGGCGGCACGGTGGCTTAGTGGTTAGCACGTTCGCCTCTCAGCGCTGGGGATTCCCGGTTCGAATCCCCATCTGGGTGGAGTTTCCATGTTCTCCCCGTGTCTGCGTGGGTTTCCTCCGGGTTCTCCGGTTTCCTCCGACAGTCCAAAAACATGGAACAAGTTAATTGAATTCTCAAAATTGCCCCCTATAGTGTGTGTCTGTGTGAGTGAGTGTGTGCCCAACGATGGATTGGCGCCCTGTCCTGGGTCTATCTGCCCAGCGCCCGAGACGTTCTCCCCTGGATGGGCATGGGGAACCCCACCGCGACCCTAATAGAGGATAAGCGGAAGATAATGAATGAATGAATGAATGAGTATATAGAATATTGGTTTGTGTCTCATCATTTTACTATAATGTTAAATGGTTAATTAGTATTTTGTAAATTTTTTTGTATTTAGCACCAGTCAATAAAATTTTTACATTTGTAAAAGTAAAATTTGTGAAGTAAATCCAATAAATTAAAAAAAGGGAGAGAAACAAAAGGGAAGATGACAATTATACACCAGCGGGTAGGTGAACAGAACGAGGGAGAGGACAGAGAGTAAGTTCTGTCAATCTCATCTCAGCAGGCTTTTCCTGTGCACATAGCTCATTTATCACTGCAGCTAATTCTCCTTTTTGGCAGCATGGGCAAATCTCAATTGGAACATTGGGGATGTTACCCCTGTACAGGGCCCCTGGCACAGTTTACTGTGATGGATTGTTATTTTAGGGCCAAGTCCATTGAGTCATTGGGTAACTGTGAACTTCTGACCTTGTCAAAATATATTTAAAACACTGCATCTCTTGAGTTTTAGCTCACAGCGCTATTGCCCAGTGCTTATGCTAGTAAATTCTCTTGTTGCAGCCCCTTTAACTGATCTCTGTCTTGTCATTTAAGGATAGATTAAAAAAATGGTCTGTGAAAAATATAATCATATGTACCAGAAGAATTAGTTGTTAGATAAAAACTGATTCAAATCTATATAATTGTTTTTTCTTTGTAACATACACTCACCTGCTACTTTTCTACTACATTATCATTATCCAGTTTATTTACCAAATAAATACATTTTGTAGTGATAAAATTACATCTGTTTTACTACATAGTTAATACGTCCCATTAACCATGTTCTTTAGTGAATAGGACTCCCAAATGATCAACACATAGCAGGAATAAATAAATAACACAGCTGGGCGTCAATAACAGTGCAAGACACTGAATCAAGGTGGTGGTTAATGATTTTCAGCACTGCACTGATACTGATGTGATGATAGTATGTTATTGTGTGTTACACAACTGTTGCAGACACAAAATTGATGCTAGTAATTTTCAATTATGTTAGACTGAAAATTCACAAATCAAAAAACACCATCCTGTTCATTCAGAGTACCGATGAAGGATTCGATATTTTTTAAGCATGGCTATGGCCCAAATCTCTCCACATTTTGGAAAAAGTGAATAGTGGAGGTTTCCAGTAGTTATGCCGAAACAGAAAATTCCAGAGTGATATTGTTTGTTGCAGCAGAGGATGAGGTGATTGGCGAGCGGCACAGTGCTGGAATCTATGAGCATCTGAAGACAACACGATAGAAGAGAAAGATTTATTAGAGATTGGGATGTCACACATAAATGGCACTACACTGGGCTTATGGACGAAGTTGGTGAAATGTTAAATAAGCCAGTAAGAGAGAGAAGATGTGACCCCTCTTGATCTCTCTAATTCAGGGTTGCACCTTCTACAGTTTCTGCTTATAGTCAGTGTGCAGCCTATATGCAGGCAAGTGTGCAATGTAGATAAAATTTGCAGTCACGAGAGGAACGTGGCATGACAGCAGCCACACTAGCCAACAGTTTTGTATTTATTTTAATATGTTTATAATTTGTAAGCAAGCAATTATGTCACCAGTTATTATTGTATTCTGGCTTGTAACAAAAATTTTTAATGGTAAAATTACAAAGTACATTTAGTAATATAATTTAAAAAAGTGGCGGCACGGTGGCTTAGTGGTTGGCACGTTCGCCTCTCAGCGCTAGGGATTCCCGGTTCGAATCCCCATCTGGGTGGAGTTTCCATGTTCTGCCCGTGTCTGTGTGGGTTTCCTCCGGGTTCTCCAGTTTCCTCCCACAGTCCAAAACATGGATCAAGTCAATTGAATTCTCAAAAATTGCCCCATATAAAGTGTGTCTGTGTGAGTGAGTGTGTGCCCAGCGATGGATTGGTGCCCTGTCCCGGGTGTATCTGCCCAGCGCCCGAGACTTTCTCCCCTGGATGGGCATGGGGAACCCCACCGCGACCCTAATAGAGGATAAAGCGGGAGATAATGAATGAATGAATTTTAAAAAGCTTTCACATTTGGAACTCTTTCTGTTCCCTGTTGTCACACACAATTCACTACCAAACCTGTGCCAAAATCCAGTAAAAAGTGGGTGTACCAAATAAATAAGTCCACATTTTGCCACAACAACATATTTATAAAACATTGCATTAAAAGGATTATCTTTTTATTAATCATTACTGCTACACCGTTTCACATAGAACAGACGCTTTCTTCCTCCCCGACCTGCCTCTGAACTCTTTTTACTGTACACAGGAGAAGAGAGAATTACAAATATTAATAAATCGCAGGTGTTACCATTTACCTGATTTGTGTCCCAACCCTTCCTTCCATTCATAGTGTCTGCCCCATCATACCCTACTGCCCCACATGGACAATGAGTGTTAAAATAAGAAGGTATAGCTAATAACATGGGTAGAGTGTATATTGCCTTCAGGCTTTTTGAAAGATTTACCAAATTAGTTAAAAATTCCTGGGAATGTGTGCCTATTAAGAGTGTCATAAATAAATTAGGATTCGGTTTTATTAGTCAAGAGAGTCTGGTCTACAACTTTTTAGATAGTTATTGGTATTAATTTAGAATTGAACATAAGGCTTTGCTCAGACCAAAGGAAATTTTTTATGTCAAAGTCTTTAAACTTTAAACTGGATTTTACATTAAGGCACTGTGAGGCTAAACAGACAAAGAACATTCATTCATTCATTCATTCATTCTCTATTAGGGTCGCGGTGGGGTTCCTCATGCCCATCCAGGGGAGAACGTCTCGGGCACTGGGCAGACCCAGGAAAGGGCGCCAATCCATCGCTGGGCACACACTCACTCACACAGACACACTCTATATGGGGCAATTTGGAGAATTCAATTGACTTGATCCATGTTTTTGGACTGTGGTAGGAAACCCACGCAGACACGGGGAGAACATGGAAACTCCAACCAGATGGGGATTCGAACCAGGAATCCCTAGCGCTGAGAGGCGAACCTGCTAACCACTAAGCCACCGTGCCTCGACAAAGAACAGTTAAACAAAATGAATTTTGGCTATATTGCATGCTCATGCTCATGCTCTTGCTCTCTCTCTCTCTCTCTCTCTATCTCTCTCTCTCTCTCTCTCTCTATCTCGCTCTCTCTCTCTCTCTATGTATATATATATATATATGAATACCTACACTAAAGTATGATTTACACATGTGGGCTCAATCATAGCATAATATACTGGATAGTGTTGTTTATCATACTGCAGAATTACAGCACTGGCTATGACAAATCAGCATTTAATATCCTATGATCCTCCAGACACTGCTACGAATTGGAGAGCGTAATTAGAATTAGCCCCTATTAATTTCAATTAGATTTGCTCACTGGTGCATTGTTCTGTGAAGTATGCATTCTTGGTGTCGCGTCTCCTGGTTTAAAAGGCTTTACTTCCAGTGAATATCATTTGAGCCAAACTGATTAGCAGAATGCTTACAGTGATGGAAAACAAACTGAATGTTTATTGACAGGGAAAAATGCTAATTATAATTAAAAGTCAGTCAGGGTTTATTTGTGTTTATAAGAAGTACTAGGCATGCTATTGCATAACAGTTTTAAGTAGTTTGCAAAGGCTGTTTGTATTTGCTTCAATATGCCCAGATCCCCATAAAATGGTTTAAGTGCAGGGCTTAAAACCAGCTAAAAAAGTTAATACATTATTTATTTTTAAAGGTCTTGCACATTTATTAATCTTTCTTATAACCTAAAAGAAAGTTTATGGCTAATTGCATACACCTTCCTAATTGTCACATACATTATGATGTATTTTGGTGAAAAGAGATGCTTCATGCAAACCTAAAAGAAATATGATGTATTGATAATGAATTAGACAAAACTAGTAATCAATAGATTAAAAAGTTGAGGTAAATAAAACAGCATAACAGGGAGTTTTTCAGATACGCACCTCACGGCCCAGCGTCCCGCTGTCCCACGAAGCCTGAGGCCTACTCCTGGATTTTTGCCCGGCGTCACGCGGGTGTTTGTTTTTTCGTTTCAAGAAGTTGGATTTTGTTTCCTCTCTTTTGTTTTTAAACAAAACTGCTTAATATAGCACCTTATTTGCCAACTCCAGGTTTGGCCTGATCTCTGGGTTTGGGATGTCATGACACCAGTATTCACTAAAGTATTCAATAGTAGTTCTAAATGCCTCGAGTACACCTGTCAAATGTTTGGACACACCACCTTCTTGCTCTATTGTTTATTTACTCCATTTACCATATTGATGGACTTTGTAGTTTTACAATTACAGTCTGTAATTTTTTTTTTTTTGTTAATCCTTTGTAGGTCCTCTATTGGCAAGGCCCATAATAGGTATATTTTGGATGTTGTATTGTTCATAGACAGTTCTGCATTGACACTGATGAAGTGGGGGAGGGGATAATTCAGCAGTGCTGCTGTAGTTTAAACATGTTCATTTAAACATGTCAGTGACACTGCTGAAATGAGAATAATTCACCAAACAAATAATACCTGCACTGTGATGGTACCACTGGAGTCCACGCCATTAAAGGACAGAGTAAAGGGCACTAACACCTACCCTATAGTATCAACTCTACACACACATACACACACAGAATTCTACAGATATAGCCTCTACAGCTGATCCAAAACTAGGCAGCCAGACCTGTGTTCATTAAAAGAACACAGGGTCTCACAATTATTACAGCGACCACACATAGCATATGAGTTAAACTTAGCACACCACAATTCAGCATCACTCATATTCCCAGTGTTTTTAAAGCAGACGTAATCAGACATAAGCCATGGAGATAATGTCCTGGAAATCTCTTTAAAACAGATAGACAAGAGAGTCCTTTTTAAATCCCAAACTGAATTGAGACCTTGAGAAAAGGTCCTCTGCCCAGTGTTGGGCCCATCCCAATAACACTGAGAGATATAACTAAACATTTTACAGATCGGGTGGATCCAGTCAAGCTACACTAGCGAAGTTCTCATTGCACTCCAGTATGAATGAAAATGGCTGTAAACTCATGCAGTGACAGGGCCTGGGCAGGACACCTGGAGCTGACAGGGGGAAGCTAACTGACCCCACGCTCCTTCAGTGTCTAAGTGGGAGTCAGAAAAAGGGCTCTGAGGATTACCTCAGAGGACTATTAGGGAGACTAGTGAATCAACTCGAGTCATCATTGAAGACAATCAATTCCCAAAACAAAGTGATTCATTATCCAGTCTCTAAATTAGCTCATCCTCCAGGAGAAAAACACTAGGGGTGATCATACTGACAAATTAACCAAGAACACGCCAATCTCCCACCACGCAAAAACTTGAGCTGGTACATGGTGGGAGAACTGAACATGGGCTAACAACTAAGTGCTAATCAAAGGACACTGCTATTAATAAGCTAAAAGCGAATGCAATTGGATGATCCTGATTTCTAAATAGAAGCTTTTTATTAAAGTTAAGAAAAAAATACTTCATAGTTTTTTTTACTTGTAATCTTGTAATGTTGTTTTATTTTTTGGAGATGCTCTTAGGCTTGATATTTTATTGGTTTTGAATAATGTCTTAATGGTGGCCATTTGTCAAGCCTTCTATTCCACATCCCTATAGAAACTGATTTAATAATGTTTGAGTCATAAAGCCGTCAGAGCACATCACTGACTGAATTGTTTGTGGCACCAGTGTATTTTGTTTAGGGTGCAGCACCTTACCATGTTTTTTTAAGTTTTGATGGACACATAATGACATAAATTTAGCCAGTATTTGGACAGTGGAAAGAGTATTCTATATGGGTAAAAGAATCGGGACACTTACACATTGCACCTACTAATGACCCCCCCCCCCCCCGCGCTATGACAGTTGCTACTCTTTTTTTTTAATACGTTTCAAAATTTTGTATAAATGTAAATATTCTGCGGCACGGTGGCTTAGTGGTTAGCACGTTCGCCTCTCAGCGCTAGGGATTCCCGGTTCGAATCCCCATCTGGGTGGAGTTTCCATGTTCTCCCCGTGTCCGCGTGGGTTTCCTCCGGGTTCTCCGGTTTCCTCCCACAGTCCAAAAGCATGGAACAAGTTAATTGAATTCTCAAAAAAATTGCCCCCTATAGAGTGTGTCTGTGTGAGTGAGTGTGTGCCCAGCGATGGATTGGCGCCCTGTCCTGGGTCTATCTGCCCAGCGCCCGAGCCGTTCTCCCCTGGATGGGCATGGGGAACCCCACCGCGACCCTAATAGAGGATAAGCGGAAGATAATGAATGAATGAATGAATGTAAATATTCTTCGTCGTGGAGATCAGACACTAAGTTTAGACAAGAGCCTCAGGCACACAATTTTGTTCTGATTCAGCTCAAGGGTTTTTTTTTTTTAGAGAGTTGAGTTCAGGGCTGCCCAGCGATGGATTGGCGCCCTGTCCTGGGTCTGTCTGCCCAGCGCCCGAGACGTTCTCCCCTGGATGGGCATGGGGAACCCCACCGCGACCCTAATAGAGGATAAGCGGAAGATAATGAATGAATGAATGAATGAGTTCAGGGCTTTGTGGTGACCAGTCAAGCCTTTCTTTCTCCACATCACATTAATCCAACTATTGAAATTGTGGACATTATTTTGTGCAATGAGGCATAGACATGTTCCAAACTTTTACCACAAAAATGAAGATAAAAATGATGTTACTTAGGGACATAGACATTGGACAAAATTAACAACAGCTTAACAGGTTTATTTAATGATACTGCAGTTTAGCTTGTTGCTTTTTACGTTACTGACTCGATTAGTGTTGTTTTTTCATTTGAATGAAACGTTTTGCAAAATAACACAACGTAAATGACTAAATGCATTAGGTGTCTCTTTATTTGGTTTGTCATTTTTTGCTGATCACTGTGATTTCTAAATGCTTTCACTTCCCAATAATGCCACTGAAAGATTATTATGGAATTATCTAAAAGGAAAGAAACTTGATAAAATGCTTTGTCACAATAGTTATAGTATCAAACTGAAATATAGTTCTGCTTTTTATATGACCTTTTACAAATGTTTGTAAAAAAGCAGATTGTATGACTTGGTGTTTTATTTAAAAATAAATTTGACATAAAGGTAAATTTGGTTGATTTTAGAAATTGTATATAAATGTATAAATTATTATAATTCTGTATAAAAACAAAAATATAAAAAAATCTAAAGAAATCTCTGTCATTGTTGGTCAAGGTTGGAAACCATTGTTGAAGACGCTGCATACTAATGATAAATAATGCCATATGGTATGATGGTTTTTTTTCTCATTATTTGACAGATTTTTCTCCTATTGAACATAACATATATATGTCATGCTCGCTTACCTCGGAACAAACAGCTGCGCATAGGAAGCGCAGAGCCGAAGCGCTCAAACGCGCTGAAGGTAGACACAAACAGGTAGCGGCAAAAAGTGTTTATTAAAGGTGTAGTGACACCAAAAACATAGAGGTAATGAAACACAAGCTGCCTTGAGTAACGACATGCATGTAACACAGGGACTAAATAAACAAACACCCGACTACGTGCACAAAAACATACCAATGAACAGAGAGGATTAAATAACTTAAATGGTGAACATGAACACAAGCTAATTAACTTAAAAAAAAGAGGAAATTTATTACAATACATGAAAACATCAGGAAGAAATAAGAAGACATAGATGGTGGTTAATACAATGTGTTGAAACTTTGTGTTACATTTTTTTACAATGTGTTGAAAAAAATGCATCAATGGATATAATTTATTGATGAGAGCCTATTTTCTGTCGTCTGCAGGTGCTTGCCTAATTACTGCGAGCATGGTGGGGAATGTTCACAGACCTGGAACTCTTTTAGCTGTGACTGTTCGGGTACAGGGTACACCGGTGCTACCTGTCACAACTGTGAGTCAGCAGTTTAAGCAGTTTCTGAAAATGAAACAAAAACAAAACTTACAGATAAACTAGACATTTTTGAGAGGATATTTAACCTAGCTATGCGGATTTGTGCCGTTTTAATACATTTTGTATTTGTAGCTTTGACATAATAGTAGGTAAGGCACAGAAAGCCTGATACTAGTCAATGGAACTATAACAATATTTGTAAATACAAATAAAAAAATAGGTGCTGGAGATATTTGTGTTTAATGGCAATACAAACTGTTTACCAAAGTTTGAAAAATGTTCCTTCAATATAAATAAATTAGTAATTAAATTTAAACTTTGCAATACATTCTAAGTATTTAAATGATCAATAAGCCTGGTCTAAACTGCAAGTTTTACAAAGAATGTGCCTTGTGTGCTGTACACAAAGAATAATGATATGGTCACATTGTACATTTACCATAGCATTTGATAACAACTGACATCCTGCAACAGAACAGGGCAAAAACCTCAAAGCAATTTAAAAGTGATGCTTTGTTTATAAGAAAAAAAAACTCTTGATATATGTGTTTTTTATGATTCATGATTTATGATTGAAAAATTATTAATGCTTATAAAGTTTTGTGCTGCTGGTGACAGGTTGAATACCCTAAACAGAAATAGTAAAATACTTCAGTTCCCTTCACTTCATTGATTATCAAACTCCCTATTTTGGTCACATCATAAAAATATGTACCGTATTTTCCGGACCATAAGGAGTAACTAGCCCGCCGCTGCCTCCCGAGTTTTAGTAAATGTGTGTTCGCTGTCTATCATCCATCGCTCCCACTTTACTTTAAATGCCCTGTTTATGCCAATGACCAGCGGTTGGAGTTCTTTATTTAATCCTTCCGGAATGACGGTAAGCTCTGAATTAATTTTCTTCACTCTGCTTTTCTGTGAGATGAGCGCGCATGGAGTCACAGATCAGCAGTGACGGTGATGTGTGTAAAAAACCACCCGGTTGCAAAACAAAACTTTTATAGATTTTGGAACTCAGTACACGTATAAGGCGCACCGGATTATAAGGCGCACGTCTGATTTCTGGGGAAATTTTTGCTTTTAGGTGCGCCTTATAGTCTGGAAAATACGGTAATCCCCTGACAAAAATGTCTATGCTCATATTGGTTAAAAGTTAAAGGGAAATTAAATTTAGCAATAACATAGATGCATAAAATCCATGCAACATGACAGTAAAGTCTCAAACATAACAGATTATTCTTGTGAAATACTATTGAGACATCACTCTCATCACTGAGAAGAAAGGTTCTGTTCTGTCCCTGAAATGATGACCCAAGTCCATTCTATGAAGAGTTTGCATGTTCTTTGAGTGTTTGTATGGATTTTTGCATGATGCTTTCCCACTTTTAAAAGCTGGAACAGAATCCAGTAACCCATGTAACCCCCGACTAGGATAAATGCTCAAAATAATTAATGCATGCTTCGTTCATTTAAAACAATACCAATTCAAAAATATAAATTTTATATATCTTTAGAATTTTTATTAATTATTATAAAAACAACACCATGCTTACCTTATGGAAGCCCGTTTCCACCACTAAGAGGAAAAAAAAAACTAAAAAGTAACTCTTTTAAAAAGTAAGACTTTTTATCTCAGAATTCTGACTTACTAAGTCAGAATTCTGACTTTATATCATATCGGAGTGCACCTGCGTGATGATGCAAAAATGATATTTAATGAACAAAAAAGCAACCTCCAAAATAAATAAAGCGAAACGAAACACAAACACAAAAAGGAGACGAGCTGGCCAGACGGCAGTAGAATGACAGCGTAAACCACAATGATGACAATCGCCGACACTGTCAAGATGGAGAGCAAATGACACTGCAGAGCGCTTAATCCTGTAATGGAAATCACACAAGGGAGAGTCAGGTAACAAGAACAACCAACGGACTGAAATAGAAAGAAGAAAGTAGGAGGAGACCAAAAACAGGAAACTGGAATCAGAATTCCGGTGACCTGGAGCAAGACTGAGTCTGTGAAAGACCTCCCACAGAACCACCACCAGGTGTCTCAGAAGAGACGCTAGAGGGAGCAGTTGTGACAGTACTCCCCCCTCTCAGGAGGGTGAGGCAAAGGAGTGGAGGAAAGAGACTTACCTCAACGAAACCCCTCAGAAACGGGCAAATCCTTAACAAAATCAATAGCCACGTGGGACAAAGGACGAGATGGCACTGTCAAAGGATTGAGCTTTCCGGCGGGTAAAACCCTAGGAATCTTACAAGCCGCACAAATGGAACAGGAGGAAACCACCTGCTGAACGTCCGAGTTTAAATACTACCACTAGTATTTACTTCGGAGAAGTTGAATAGTCTGGTCTACCCCAGGATGTCCTACACACAACAAAGAATGAGCCCAGGTGATCAAGCAAGTACAGGTAAGGATACAAAAAATAACCCAGATGGGCAGTGGGGAGGAGCTGGACAACTCTGTAAGGCCCTCTCGATCTTGTGGTCAAACTCTCAATGTATGAAATTCAGGAAACATCTCGCAGGAAGAATAGACGCATCCTCCATAGACCCGCTACCACTGCCAAGATGCAGTCATGAAAGGGCATCTGCTAGGTTATGATGACCTGTTCGATAAGAGATGCTGAAATTAAAATTATTAAAAAACAATGACCAACGAAACTGATGGGCATTAAGGCGTTTGGCCACCTTAAGATATTCCAGATTCTTGTGATCAGTTATGACCACAAAGAGGTGGTTGGATCCCATTAAGCAATGCCGACACTCCTCCAAAGCAATTTTAATAGCCAACAACTCCATGTCCCCAATGCTATAATTGCATTTAGTCAGAGACAACTTCCTGAACAGAATAGCCACTGGGTAACGACGGGACGATGACTCCGATCCCTGAGAGAGGACAGCCCCCATCCCGTTAGATGACGCATCCACTTCCACAAAAAAATGAGAATCAGGATCTGGGTGAGCTAAAACAGGAGCCGACACAAAACGGGCTTTGAGGTCAGTGAACGCCTGCTCTGCTCTCTGGTTCCAGTGGAGGTGCTTGGGTTCCCCCCGCAAAAGATTGGTGAAAGGCAAGGCCAAGGAACTGAAACCACGAATAAATTTATGGTAGAAGTAAGCAAACCCCGAAAACATTGTAAATCCTTGACAGTACTAGGTACTGGCCACTCCACCACTGCCTGGACCTTACTCGGGTCCATCTGTAAGCTCTTGGCAGAAACAATGCTGACCAAAAATGTGATCTGTTGTTGGTGGAACTCACACTTATCAGCACATACCATAAGCTGGTTTTGAAGCAGACCCCGAAGGATGGTGGTAACGTGATGATGATGCGTGGTAAGATCAGATGAAAAGGTAAGGATGTCATCAAGGTAGACCAGGACAAACTTCTCTAAAAAGAACCATAAGACCTCATTAATAAATGCCTGGAAAATATCAGGAGCATTGGTAAGACCAAACGGCATAAACAGATACTCATACTGCCCTGAAGAGGTAGCAAAAGCATTCTTCCACTCATCACCCTCTTGAATACGTACCAAGTTATAAGCATTACGAAGGTCCAATTTTGAAAAAAACAGTAGCTCTCTTTAACTATTCTAATGCTAAGTGAACTAATGGCAGGGGGTAAGCAAACCTGTGCGTAGCCTGGTTAAGCACCCGATAGTCAATACAACGAAGAATCCTTCTTGGGTAAAAAAAAAAAAAAAAAAAACAGATGCCACGGGGGTTTTAGAATGCCGAATAATGCCCTGTTGAAGCGATTCCTTGATATACTCACGCATGGCCCTACCCTCAGCTTGAGTTAAGGGGTATGCAGCGGGTGACCATCAGCGGAACTAACCTGGATGGAATGCATAAGCTTAGTTTTAGGAATACCCCACTTATCAGCAAAAGAAGAATCCAGAAAATTTCCAATAATGCAGTAGTAGAAATACATTTGTCCAAGAACGTTAAATTAACAGGCAGTAAAAATGGTTGATGAAATGTGCTCACAACCACAGAATCCTGGGACGAGGTTATTGCCCTAAACCTACTGACCGAACCACGATCCCTAGTCGAAGGACACGTGGGACATTGGTCCAACAAATGATCATTCCAGCCGCTATGAGCCACAAGCGTCTGGAACTCCAGCTTGTAGTCGGCGATGAATCGGGTTCCTTGTTTAAGTTCGAACAGATCTCCCACTGCACATGCCTTACACGGGTGAAAAAACGTGCAGCGAAAATGTTCCATATACAGCACGAAGTTGCTTAATTCGTCTGTGTGAGCGTTTCAGAGAGCTGGTCCCGTCCCTGGTTACCAGCCCGGCCCTGTAAATGAGAAATGACGAAGGCAATCTTCTGTTCATCCATAGCCATGGGACAATTGGTGAAGTAAAGAGAGCATTGCAGAAGAATTTTAAGAAAATCCCTGTTCCAGTCGGGTTTCCCAATCCATAAGCACACTCATAGCGCTTAATAGTGAGTAAGCTCGCATTGGTTACTGTCACGGACAGGTGCATGCATAGTAAACAAAATGAACATACTCCAACGTTTAATGCAAAAATAATATTTAATGAACAAAAAGCGACTTCCAAAAATAATAAAGCGAAACAAAAAACAAAACAAAAACACAAAAAGGAGGCAAGCTGGCCAGATACCAGTAGAATGACAGCGTAACCCGCGATGATGACGATCGCCGACGCCGCCAAGATGAAGAGCAAACAACACTGCAGAGCGCTTAATCATGTAACAGGAATCACACAAGGGAGAGTAGAGTTACAAGAACCAACGCAACGAACAGGAACAACCGACAGACTGAAATAGAAAGAAGGAAGTAGGAGGAGACCAAAAACTGGAAACCGGGATTCCGGTGATCTGATGTTATGATTAAGCGAACTGAGGGAGGCATGTTTGCTGAACCAAAGGATGGTTTAATTTCCTCCAGGCAGGGAAAAAAGCAACAAAAACAAAATCAGTCAATTGTTCATAAACATTCAACTTCCCCACAAGCAGTGGAAAGCAGTGGCTCACGTCAGATGCAGCGATTGAGCGGCGTGGAGCGCTGGCGAGGGGGGGGGGCGTGAGCAGCGGAGTTTTCGATGTCTCTACATCACCCGAGGAGAGCGATCCTATGAAGAGGTAGCGAGTCAGTACATTCATCTGTGGGTCTCGCCAGAAGAAGAACAACACGTCCCGAACAGCCGCGCTCTGAACGAACCGAGCAGCACGCACGAGCGGGGTGATCCAAAAATCTCTGCGCCGAGGAGTCCAGAACGGCATCTTAAGAGGATGCTGTCATCAATGAGGCTTACCTGCAATGAATAATCTGGAGAGGGTGATCTGAGATTACCAGAACTCGTGACAGGTGCTGAAGTGGGAGTGTTAGGTGTGGAGCGTTAAGCAGCGGGGCGTGAGCGTGTAGGTGAAGAAGGGGGTGTGTGTGGAGGAGAGAGCGGAACCGCGGAGCGTGAATGGGAATGTGTTACATCTGGAGCGAGACCATGTCTGTTATCCTTGACCTTGTCCGTCCACCTTGACCTTGCCTTTGATACATTATCGTTGAGACTTTATCTCAGTGTATACGGTAACTGCTCTGCATCGGACCGTAACGCGCTGCAGCGGCTGGAACAACTGCCCTGAATTGAATTACTGAATTATTAAAACTCAAGCCATGCTCATGTTGTCCGATAAGCATAGTAAAAAAGTCATGAGATAAAAAGTAAGAATTCTGAGTTTAAAAGTAAAAAAAAAAAAAGGGGGGGTGCGCAGAATCAAATAATAATCAGGTTTCATGAATTTACAGTGTAATTGGTTTTCTGCATAACTTCTGACTTGTAATGTTCTCATTTGTAAGTCGCTTTGGATAAAAGTGTCTGCTGAATGACTAAATGAAAATGAAATGATTAAAACTCAGAATCCTGAGTTACTTTTTTTTTTTTTTTCCTCCTAGTGATGGAAACGGGCTTCCATAGTACTTAACATGTAATTTACTTTAAATATTTTTATCATTATTATTTTTTTTATAAAGTTTTGGATGCAATTTTAATAATTAATTTAATATTTGTAAATTTATATCAAACCAATTTCATTCATTTATTTATTATCTTCCGCTTTATCATCTATTATGGTCGCGGTGGGGTTCCCATGCCCATCCAGGGGAGAACATCTCAAGCACTGGGCAGATACACCCAGGACAGGGCACCAACCTATCGCTGGGCACACACTCACTCACACAAACACACTCTATATGGGGCAATTTGGAGGACTCAATTGACTTGATCCATGTTTTTGTACTGTGGGAGGAAACCGGAGAACCTGTAGGAAACCCACGCGGACACGGGGAGAACATGGAAACTCCACCCAGATAGGGATTTGAACCAGGAATCCCTAGCGCTGAAAGGCAAATGTGCTAACCACTAAGCCACCGTGTCGCCTCAAACCAATTTGTATGGAAAAATAGTATAAAAATCTTTTAAAGTGAGAAATTAGGATTTAAATACATTGATGCACAGACATCAATATAGATTCTCAGATCCTTAAAGGAATCAGAAAATAAAATGATGGTTCATGCTGGGAAAATTAAAGCACACGCCATGTTCAGTGCCCACTGGCAATCACCACTTATTTGCATAAAAATAATCCTTAGCCTTGACACGTTGCTTCACTCTGCCAGTCACATTATGAAACAGGAACAGCCTTTTCTTTAGCCTGTGCTTGATGTCTGAGCATTGTGTTTATCACAAGATCCAAATTAGGGTGCAATTTCAAACCAAAGTAGTACAGTATACCAAGGGAATTTAGTAAAAGATCCACACATACTTTACTGAAACTTTACTCAACAAATAGTAGGTCCTTGAGGTTGCTGGTCTTAAGTATTCTTATGACTGTCAATCCGCTAACAACAACTTCTACTTAAGTATGTGGTTATTAGTTGAAAATTTTTTCTTATGCCTTCAATTTCCTGATGCCTAAAAAAATATACAAAACTTCTCAATATGAGTAGTTATAAATATGCACTTTTTAGGCAGAATCTTAACATTTCTATTTAAAAAAAAAATATATATATATATATATATATATATATGCTTAACTATTTTCAAATTTTGTACACCTTGTTGCCCATGATTTTTGTATTCTTGAAGTTCTTAATATAAAGGCTCATTTACATGTGTGGTACCTTAAACAAGACATTTTTGTTACTTTTTAAGTAACAAAATATTTAAGTATTGAGTTAAATATTTACGTATTTAAGTATTGCTAATTGCAAAGATTTCTAGCAGTGAAAAACTTTCTAGCAGAGGTTTTAATGGGCCATTTTTTGTTTACATTGAATAAAAATGAAAAAATAGCAAAAACATTTATTCACAAACTACAAAAATACAGAGACACTTATCTAAGCCAATTATTTGTTAAGCATTAATCTTGGGAGGCCATTTATTTGCTAGTTAGATTTATTCATTCATTTATTTATTTATTCATTATCTTCCACTTTATCCTATATTAGGGTCGCGGGGGGGTTCCCCATGCCCATCCAGGGGAGAACGTTTCGGGCGCTGGGCAGATACACCCAGGATAGTAAAAGGAGACACCAGGACATAAAACACCAAAATAACCAAAATAAAATCACCCAACGGAGACAATAAGTACTCAAATGAGGGACAGGTGACATAGGCACTCGTAACACACTTTTACTACTAGAAAAAATTACTGTTATATTAATGAATGTAACAAATTACTTCTCACATAGCTTATTTTTACTTCTCTATTAAGCCATCTTTGAAGCATCCTGTGAAGCTCATAGATTAACAGGAAGCTCATCTGGATTTTTTTCTATCGACCCAGATGGCAGTGGACCGCTGGCACCCACTGTAGTGTACTGCAACATGAGTGGTGAGATGAAATAAACCCTTGATGATTTGTGTACCATTTCAAAAGTTTGTAGTACTTTTAAAATGTTTGGTTTGTGTTTGTTACTCATTTAATGCAATTGGAGTCCGTGTCTCTCAGAGAAATATCTTTTACTTTTGAAATGTCTTAATGTCTGAATCTTAATTACCCTTTACAGCCTAGGCTGAGAAAAATAGTACAGTGGCAACCTTAGAGCATTGGTGCAAATAGAATGCAATATTTTTGCTTTTGTTATAGGCTTCTATAATATGTGAAACCTTAAAAAAATACATTTATTAACCTGAACAGTCAGGTTAGCCTGTTCAAATTTCAGTGCTTGTCAATTAAACAACAACTGCAGACAAGTATACAGTTATAGGCCAGTAGCCAGTAGTCTTAAATGTTATATATGATGGGCTTGTTTAAGAATTTGTAAAATATTAAAATGTACAACAATAGTTGGAGCTTATCAAACAGATTTACTTACATAAACATGTCCTTGTACATGAGTGTAGGATTCTTTAAGCTCTATAAGCTTGTTTTTATGTGTCTGTAGAGGAAAAGGTATGGTTGGTAATGGGTCATAACAGCTCAAAACAGGTGCAAGTTAAGGGTTCAAGCATTCAAAAGCCACATGTCATGAAACTCAACTACAGCGCAACCCTGCAGCAGCTCACATCTTTGCTACACAGAGCACAACACTGCCAACAGGAAGTGATGTATCACTGCAAGAGGTCTCGCCTTTTCAATACCTGGGGTAAGAGGTGTTTTAACATTTTTCCATATTTGGACCCAAAGTAGTTGGCTACATGAGGAACCTAAATATAAAAAAGAAAGGCTTGATCCATTCTTCTGTTGCTTTACTAAACTTGACTTTATTTTCTGCATAACTAGTTTGATTAATTTATTACCCCTATTGATTCTGCTTGTTTCACCTGTCCTTTCCTTAATTGAGCCCACGTGCCTTTTTTTCAGTGTTGTGCCAGGGTGTGATGGGCAGAGTCTGCAGATAGGATGCAGACTAAGTTAAATGGTAACACTTGCCTGGGATTGATGTTACTAATTTTCTCTCCTTATGTTTTACGGTAAAAGAGGCTGGAAGCAGGTAGATGGAAGGAAAATTGTGATCTGCGTATGACCTCCTGTGTCTCTAAATACTGGCTAGAAAGCTCATTTTGGACAGCGTGGGTGCTGGTCCAGTGGCTAATGTAATACTCTCCTTGTGTCACACTCCCTGGTTTCGGCACCAGTGTAATGAGCAGTGGAGTGTAACACAAGGAAATAGGCAAGTGCTTGATAAGTTTTATTCTGCCACAAAATTACCTTTCTAGCCAATACTGGGCTTTAACCGAATTTAGCGTTCATGTACACCGTGTCACAAACAAAAAAAGTCATGCACAAATCACATTCTCTGTTTCCCATCTGCCCACTTCCAGCCTCTTTTACAATGAAGAAAAGGAGGACAGATAATTTCTAACATCAACCCCAGGCAGGTGTTACCATTTGATTTGCATCTCTAGCCTGCCTCTTGTCTACAGACTCTGGCCATGATGCCCTCGCATCACAATCTGGTTTTCGGTATTTGTTACTTGTGTTTAACTTACATCCTTTTTTGTTACTCAGTACACTTAGATTGCTATTTACTTCACTTATTTTACATTCATTTACATGTTCATCAAACAGAGCCGTGTTAGGTTTATTAATTTTCTTTAATCAAAGTTCTTTACTGACAGCACGCTCCTCAGTGCCACTGCACTCCAGCCATGACCAAATTACATTTTACTATTCAGAATGTGTCCCTGACATCTTACGTAAACATGCCATGATAAATATGTTTATTCTACATATTTAAATGTCAAATTTAAAAGCTTTTTGTACCTAACACAGACAAGATAGTGAAGTATGTTCGGGTGTGTGTTGATTTTGTGTGTATATATATATATATATATATATATATATATATATATATATATATATATATATATATATATATACTTTTATAGATGGTTCTCCTTTATCATGGTGGACGGACAGAGCTGGAGAAAAGCGAACTTATTGGGCTGGTTTTCTCCCTGGAGTGCAGCAATGTTCCTGCAGTTTGTCTGAGAACTGCATTGACATGAACCACTTTTGCAATTGTGACGCAGACAGGAATTCATGGTAAGGAGTTGAGCCCTTGTAAGTTCACACTGTTAACACAACTTACGTGGAACACCTTTACATTTAAATGTTGTAACCAGTCTAATAATATTGTGTTACTTTTAATAAGAACAAATAACCAAGTCATCAACATGATTTTGTTACGGTCTGAGGACCAGAGCGAGGCGGATCCGCTACTCGGAGGAACGGGTACTGGAGACGGAGATTCGAACAGTGCAGGCTTATTTACAGACAGATACGTAGTGCACAGGAACAGCGGGTCGTGTTCCAAATACGGGGAGACGGCGTGAAGGGCACTTGGCGAGGTGATGACGACAGGATGACGAACTGCACACAGAACACAGAACACAGAACAGCAAACAGGGCGACAAGGTACAGGGCGCGATAGCGAGGTAACAGGGCAGAGACGGGGCTCGTAGTGTCGGGGCTTGGCAAAGGCGTGGCACGAGACAAACTAGCGGTGACGGGCAGGTAGTGCGGGGTATAAGTAGGGGAATGTGATAGGGACCAGGTGCTCGTGATTACGGGGGCGTGAACACA
>JAFMOD010000971.1:479659-526969 GCA_019802435.1 Corydoras maculifer
ATCGCTGGGCACACACTCACTCACACATACACACTCTAAATTGGGCAATTTTGAGAATTCAATTAACTTGATCCATGTTTTTGGACTGTGGGAGGAAACCGGAGAACCCGGAGGAAACCCACGCAGACACGGGGAGAACATGGAAACTCCACCCAGATGGGGATTCGAACCGGGAATCCCTAGCGCTGAGAGGCGAATGTGCTAACCACTAAGCCACCTATAGATTAGTTCAATCAAGAAATTTTATATCAAATCTACTGCTGAAAGTTAAATCATATTTCTGTCATAAGTTTTAATTCACTTAAAATATCTGACCAGTCCAGTGATCCTGTATAGGTCTGACTATCATTTGTTGTTACATGCACAATGTTGAGTTAGAGAAGCAAAGCCGACTTTAAAAACTAAAAGGTTAAATGATTAAAAAAGATGCCAGTGTCTTAAATAAGAAAGGCTAATAGTGAACACTGAGTGTTTAGAGAAGGGTAAACCAAAAAGTACACACATTTTTTGCCTGTACCTAACTAATTTGCATGAAATTTGTCAAGGTTGTCAAAAGACTTCCAGATTGCCCAAATCTCTCACATCACTCTGGATTTTAAGGGTGTTTCAATCCTATCAGCCAAGGTTATTACAAATCTTGGGGTACAGTTTGACCACTCCTTAAATTTTGAATCCCAT
The DNA here is from genome assembly GCA_019802435.1 of Corydoras maculifer. Classification (NCBI taxonomy): domain Eukaryota; kingdom Metazoa; phylum Chordata; class Actinopteri; order Siluriformes; family Callichthyidae; genus Corydoras; species Corydoras maculifer. The sequence goes on from JAFMOD010000971.1 coordinate 480,338, forward strand.
ATTAAATCTCTGACCAGGACTGCATTTTTCCACCTTAGACAAATAGCTCGCCTCCGTCCTTTCCTATCAGATTCTGATGCTGAAATGTTAGTTCATGCTTTCATTTTCTCTTGGCTTGATTATTGTAATTCGCTACTTTTTGGCATTCCTTCCACGCTGCTCAACCGCCTCCAGTATGTACAAAATTCAGCTGCAAGGGCCCCCACTTTTACAAAGCGCTCTACCCTTATCACACCTGTTCTGAAAAGAATTCACTGGTTGCTGGTCTCTTACAGTATTAAATATAAGATTATTTTGCTTACCTTTATAATATTGCATGGACTTGCCCCATCCTTCCTCAGGAAACTTCTTCATTTATATGTCCCCTCTCACACTCTCCAGTACACTGGCACTGGACTTCTGACAGTCCCTTGATTTAAATTAAGGCCAATGGGTGGCAGATCGTTCAGTGTCGCTGCTCCAACCCTGCTCCAACTGCAAACTCTTCGTGACTGTTCTGATTTGTTTTATTTAAGTCCTAATTAAAAACTTTTTTTATTTTCCTCACAGGACCCAACAACATGAGACAGAACCACAGTAGACAAATAAAAGTTTAAAAGATTTATTTAATATCAGACATATTTCCATCCACCGCTTATCTGACATCCCTATCCCCAGCTACCCCTTCCAGCTCTTCGTGAGGCACCCAGACATTCCCAGGATAACTGAGAGACTTAATCTCTCCATCTTGTCCTGGGTCTTTTCCAAGGTCTTTTCCCTATTAGACATGAATGGAACCCCTACCACGAAGCATCCAGACCAAATGCCCAAACCACCTCAGCTGGCTTCTCTTGACATCGAGGAGAAGCAGCTGACAAGCACGACTTATGGAGTTCACCAAGATGCCGCATGCTCCTGCAGTCCCAGGATGCAGAGTAGCCAGCACAAACCAAACAGCTGCAAAAGCCAAGCTGATAAACTGCATGGCAAATGGAGTTGGCTAGGAGGAGTGCTACATTACGTCAGTACTCCTCCGAGCTGAAGCACATTACTATAGCTCAATGTCCCAGCATCTGCTCTCCGTAGTAGACGTATAGACAAAGTAGACTTATCAAGGCAAGACGCTGGGACTAATTATTGGCTTGAGATGTGTACAGGTGTGTCAAATTGTATCAAAGGTGTGTGTCAAACAATTTAAGAAGGTCGTCTTGCTCATATTTACTTGCATAAGTGCAGTGAGTTGCTAAAATGTTTATTGTGATCTGCAACTTTACAGGGAGAATGACACAGGACTTATATCCTATAAGGCCCATCTGCCTATAACTGAGATCATAGTGGGCGACACAAACAGAAGTGGGTCAGAAGCTGTTTATAGAGTTGGATCTTTGCAGTGCTATGGTGACAGTAAGAGAGACGATGTATTTTTTTCTTCTTCATTTATATTGTAACAATGTCCTCATTACTCTTCATCATGCCCTTGCATAATTTTACCTCACAGTTTATCTTTTTTATTTCATACATGTTGTGACTTACATACCATGTAAGGGATCTGGCTGATGCATTTGGTATAGCTTTAATTATTTATTTTTATACAGCTATCAGTAAAAATGGTTTTAAACGCCATTCTCAACTATATTAGAACACCATAATTAGTACAGAAACACACACTATGCCTCAGCTATAAAGATTTAATTTCCTTAAATCGCCGGAAGGGAATCTCCAGGCCCATCCAGGCAAGAAAATTTTGGGCGCTGGTCAGATACAGGTCTTATGAAAATATATTGGTTTCTCCCATGGCAACACCTGATCGAATAAATAAATTTGAACAAGATTTTATTTAAAGTAATGATTTGTTTACTATAAATAAAAATATTTTTATAGATACAGTGAGGATTTTTTTGGATGGGTTTTACATGCCACAGAACAATTAGGATTGGACATTAGGGATTTGTCCGACACAGTGATGGGTGTAAGTGTCTCCACTGGAAACACACTGCCTTTTCCTTCCATCCACTGCCAAGCTCCTATTCGTACTTCTTAATCTTCTGAGTCTCGACTCAAAATTCCTCGGCACACAGCCCATTAGGAAAACTTTGTATAAGGTGTGTTAATTACCTTTCTTAGATCCTTGGCTCTGCTTCTCATTTCCCTAGCTAGTATACCATTATCCACGCCGTTGCCACACTGTTCTACCAACCATTTTAGGATGCTCTACTGATTGATGTACTGCACGCGTGGGGGAAGTTCACATTGTGCTGGACCAGGGCAAGAATCAAACCAATAGTGAAGCGTATCAAAGCATCTTTGTTTCTTCCAGTCTCTATGCCTGTGGATTTAACCTTGTCTGCCCAAGAGCTTCTGACATTCACTCTCCAACATATAGCCACCCACGCATTCCATCCTAACAGCTGAAAAACCTCTTTTGAGTGTGTTACCTTTATATTTGGGCTAGTGGTCTTCCACTTCTGTAGCCTAACTGTCTGTTTTTCTGCTTAACAGGATTGTAAGAAATAAAAAGCTCTCTCAACAATAGAGGCCTTTTTATCCTCAGCACTGCCACTCATTGTTTCTCCTTTGCAATTTAAAATAATTTTAACTAGAACTTGAAATGTTCATTAAATCAGCAGTTCTAGAAATACTCAAACCTGCTACTCAGACACCAACAGTCATGACACTTTCAAAAGTTTCAAAATTTTCGAAGAATAAAATAATCATCACATTATTATTTAACTGGCACAATTCTTTTTGAGCATCTTTACCTTATATTAACTGGTATGGTATTTCTGACTGGCAGGATTTCTTTGGAATGCTGTGTCATTTTATCAGGAGTCATCGTACCTGCACCTTTCCACAATGCAGGCAGAGCTTAGCGTCGACATCTCGTTTTATTTCAAAACGACAGCACCCTCTGGAGTCTTCTTGGAGAATCTTGGTATAAAAGATTTCATAAGGGTGGAGCTGAGTGGTAAGTCAAAATTGAAATTTTAATAAAAAGACTAACATGCTTTTTCTTTGTTTACTTGTAACTGGTTCCCCTTATAAATTAACTGATCAACACTTTTTACTGCTATTGTTTTTAGCAGTTATTAAAATGCTGAACAATTTGTTGGTTTTGTTATTTTGTATCTTTACATCAGGGCATTATTAAATAAATTTGTGGTTTGATGTAGTTAATCAGTTTGGAAAACCAATTCCCTAGAGGTACTAAATTAGAATTCAGTAAGGTCCAGTCAAAGAAAATTTCATCAGGCCAAGGTCCAAACCTTTATAATTTCTAACTTGTATTATGATTTAGTGTCATATCCTGTATACCAAAGAAGCCTTATAGTTCTGTAAGCATTCTATGCCATCAACTGAAAAACAAATTACAAATAACGTTCAATATATTTTAACAATATTAATTGTTTTAAATGCTGAACTGAATGAATTGTTTATAAAACTTAAAATCTTATTTTCCTTCAAGTAACTCTAAAAGTACCATTAAAGAAACATAGATTTTAAACCAAAAAACATAAAGTGCATGTTAATAGAAAAAGTAAATTTAACTGCAGTCTTCATGTTAACTCAACTCTACATCTTAACAGTTTATTTCCCTCTTGTACTCTCAGTTTTGCTGTTGACTTTACTTTTCTTAGAGCATGCCATCTGAATTAGCCATTCTAATTAATTCTAAGCCATTCTAATTAGCCAACTCAATTCATCCTCTAACTACTACTTCCTGCTTCAAACCTTGCCTGTGCATGCTCCTGGATCTGCACGGATCTGATTGGCTTAGAGCGCCATGGTGATTTTACTACGCAGGCAATTGATCTGACATTGGACATTCAAGCCCGTGCCATAATGACAGGAAAAGTTTAGCCATTTAAAATGAACAGTGAAATTTTAATCAATAGTTTATTGGTTTGGGTTCAGGCCTGGACCGCTTGTCAGTGACCTCTGCCCTAGAGGCTCTACATTGTTCTTTTCTTCACCATTAAAGTCTTCTAGTCTATGCACTTCTAGTGTGTCATAGAAGTGTGAAGTTATTTTGCTTCAAGTTCTTAAATTTTTTCCACTTAAAATATTTAAATAGTATAAAGAGTTAAATGTTCCTTGTTCCTTAGCTCCATCTGTAGTAACATTTTCCTTTGATGTGGGCAATGGACCAGTGTTTTTAATGGTGAAGTCACACATCCCGCTTAATGATAAGCAGTGGCATCATGTGCAAGCCGAGAGGAACATCAAGGAAGCATCTCTACAGGTGGACCAGCTCCCATTACGCTTCCTAGAAACATCACCAGATGGCCATGCACGTTTGCAGCTTAATGGACAGCTGTTTGTCGGTAGGTCGCACCATGCATCACTAAATGGCAAAGTAGTAATATCTGCATAACAGAGTAAAAGTTTGACACTTATAAACCAAAAAATCAGCTAAATTTAATTAAAGCGGGGGGGGGGGGGGGGGGGGGGGGGGGGGGGGGGGGGGGGGGGGGGGGGGGGGGGGGGGGGGGGGGGGGGGGGGGGGGGGGGGGGGGGGGGGGGGGGGGGTGTGTGTGTGTGTGTGAGTGAGTGGGTGGGTGTATGTGTGTGTGTGGGTGTGGGTGGGTGTGTGTGTGTGTGTGTGTGTGTGTGTGTGTGTGTGTGTGTGTGTGTGTGTGTGTGTGTGTGTGTGTGTGTGTGTGTGTGTGTGTGTGTGTGTGTGTGTGTGTATGTGTGTGTTTGTGTGTGTGTGCCCAGCTATTGATTGGCTCCCTGTCCTGCCTGGGTGTATCTGCTCGGAGCCTCAGATTTTCTCCCCTGGATGGACATGGAACCCCTTGTCCTCAGTAAAGGATTAAGAGAAAAATAATGAAATAAATTATCCAGACAGATAATTGTATTATTATGTAGGTATCCATTGCTTAAAAACAAGCATTTCATTAGTTAAAAAGTATATATTTTGTGCATGAAATAGTTAATTTTATTTATATCTTCAGTACTCTAAATTGTTGTATGGAAATTTGAAATATAAACTGAATAAAGGCACATTTATCATGAATAAGTAGCCAGAGTATGATGGATCTGCATGCAGTTGCCAGGAATCCAGTAGAGACGATGCTTGCAGCTGGCAAGTACTTAGCTAATAGACACATTAGTCATGGGTACAATAATTGGTTTTCCACTTCAAAGTCTTGTATCATTCTTAGTGTAGCATTACATAGATGCAACCACACCACACTGGGGAAACTAGTTTTAATGTAGTCTACTGTTATGCACTTCCTGTCTCCATATGAGCTATGTACATTCAAGTGCTCAGCTGTCTTTCCAGTTTAGAGGGGGGAAAAAAATCAGCGGCCCAAATGGGCAGTTTTAAATAGTGTGTAAATAGTGACTAATTGAGTAATTAGTGTTTTGGGATAAAATAGCTTCCGTTTCAGTTAATACTTCAGACATCTTTCCAATATACACTCACAAGCCATTTTATTTAGTACATCACCTTGTTTCTACACCAATTTGACCAGCTTACATTTAAACACTGCCAATGATCTATGTTGGACCCCTAAGATAAAATAAAAAATTACAAAGTCTACAGCTCATGTCTGACACGGACACCTAGTGCACAACAGAAACATGGCAGTCTGTAAAAAAACTATTTTATGTTGAATCCTTGCTTTTCTGTCTAATTAAAGCCACCTTTCAGAACATGAGGTAAAACCAACTTAGGAGCATTTTTTATAAGTGATGGCTTATAGTAATTGGTGAATAATTGTTGGTGTATAAGTGTTTAAATGACATTAACTGGATATTGGAATCATAGGACATGCTTAGTTTCAGGTATACTGACAACAGGCCTTTCCAGTTAATTTTTTAGAAGAAAGCTATATAAAATGTTTTTCTAGTCAAGGAAACAAATAGTTACATGGCATGTCATTTATGCATTTGTGTCTTATTTTGTCAGAATTCAAAATTAGCTATTTAGCTACGGTGTTTTAATTTCAACTAAGATTAATTCCTGGTGTAATATATTATTAAAATGTATATTTTACTAAATCAGTTATTATATTTTTTGGGAAATGGACACCTGATTGCCTTTGTGACATTTTCTTGCACTGTTGTCTTGCTTAAGGAGGATGAGTCCAATAGTGCAATAAAATGGAATCAGTTTTAATTGGCTGTTTTTAATTGCCCTTATCTAAATTGATCCTATATAGATTGCGTGTGTGTGTGTGTGTGTGTGTGTGTGTGTGTGTGTGTGTGTGAAAGAGTGTGTGCCCAATGGTGGATTGGTATCTTGTCGTGGGTGTATGCCCACTGCCGGAAACGTTCTTCCCTTTTTGAGCATGGGGAACCCCACACAACCCTAGTCCCTAGTTTAGGATTAAGCAGAAGACAATGAGATTACATGAGATGAGATGAGTGTAGTTAACAGATAAATATTTGAGGTAATTGCTTAATTGCTGTGATGCTTACATAATTATGTCCCCACAAAGGTGACAAACACTCCACCACATTTTTAAACTGTAATCATTAATGCCTTTCAAGCATCCGATATCTCATTCAGAACAAACTGTTTTCTTATTTGGAGAGTCTGCAAAAGAGGCAGTAAGAGGTTAATGTTTACAGCCAAAATTCTGACCTGTATCATCTCATCTCTGTTTGACTGCATTCCTGGAGCTTCCCCTTTGATACTCCTCTGAGCTACCAGCATTCTTAAGTTTATAATCTGCCTCTAGCCATCTGTGTTTTGGTCTGGCCTATTTCAGAACCATGTACTTCTGTTGTTATTGTGGCAGGCACTATAGCGCTGGTGCTGATCCTTTTGGTTGGCAGCATCTTATCTAAAAAGTGCAGAGAATTTATTTATACATGTTTTCTTCTGAATGCACATTACTCAATGGATGCAAGAAAGCCTTTCTTGTGATTTCTGACATTTTATTGCATTCTCTTTTTATGATCCTCCAAAATGACTGTGACCACAATTTTAGTTTAAGGCGGCTGTAAGACATAAAATTTAAATTATAGCATTTAGCAGATGTTCTTATACAGAGTAAATTACAAAGATTTTATTTAATATATATATAATAAAATTATATAGGTGAAGTAATATAAATTGTGTGTCTGTATGAAAAAGTGTGTGCCCAGCAATTGTTTTTCACTCTGTCCTTGGTGTCTTTGCTCCCTAGTATCAAAATTTATATTTGTAAAGACATTTACAATTATTTTTTAAAGGTAATAGTAATGACCTAATAAATGTTGATTGTGATGCTGGTGACAGGTTCATTAAAAATATCTAATATAAGAGGTTCTGGATTTAAATAATTTTATTAGATTACTACAGCAAAATACTACAAAGTATATCTCTCTAAAAGTAAGTAAAACATATTATTGAAGACATTCTTTACACGGGCCAATTGACTTTTTATTGCTTAACTAACAATGTAAATTAAAACTGACTTTATTACCTAAAGGAATATTGTTAAAGCCTGCCTTTATTTATTAGTGATGCATCATAATGCCCAGTTGTACATATAAAATAGCAAGCTGTTCTTGCTACAGGTTTCCCTGGAAATCTTCTGTCTAACAGCTGCGTTTTACTTTCTATCTCTTTTAATTTGATCACTGTCACTGGACTCATTCCAAGGACTAATTATGTTTTTACATGCATGTTGATAGATTTCCATTTTCATTTGATTTCTTTGATATTGATGGACTAGCCATTAAATTGAAGCACTGGTTAGAGGAAAAAAATAATGACAAGAGATAAAAGAGTTTAAGAGGCTCAGTAAAATATGACTGCCTCTTAATCTTGTTCTAACCAAACAGGTTGGCTCTATGCTGGAAATGGATAGTAAGGGTTAAATTGTCCATATTGTCCATAAGTGTGTGTGTGTGTGTGTGTGTGTGTGTGTGTGTGTGTTTATATATTCATTAATTCATTAATATCCGCTTTATCCTCTATTAGGGTCGGTGGGGTTTGCCATGCCCATCCAGGGAAGAACGTCTCGGGCGCTGGGCAGATACAATCAGGACAGGGCGCCAATCCATCGCTGGGCACACACTCTCTCACACACACACACACACTCTATATGGGGCAATTTGGAGAATTCAATTGACTTGGTCCATGTTTTTGGACTGTGGGAGGAAACCGGAGAACCCGGAGGAAACCCACACGGACACGGGGAGAACATGGAAACTTCACCCACATGGGGATTCGAACCGGGAATCCCTAGCGCTGAAAGGCGAACGTACTAACCAGTAAGCCACCGTGCCGTCCTCCCACCGGACACAGTATGGCTTAAATGTAATTGTGTTAAGTGTTGGCAATAAGGCAATAAAGACGATCATTGGTCGGAAATCTGGTAACCTTCAAGAACTTTTCGGTATATAAACACTGAATGCTACTGTATGTTAAAACTGCACTGTTTTCACTAGACCAAGACTAAATCTATTATTGGTAATGAACAGCAAATTACAAATCTTTTTTTTTAAGAAATGTATGCCTCATTTAAATAAAAATATCTTGTTTTTGCATATTACAGGAGGAACTGCCTCTTGGCAGAGGGGCTTTCTTGGATGCATTAGAGCATTAACAATAAATGGAATAACTTTTGACCTTGAGGAGCGAGCCAAAATGACCCCAGGAGTTAGTGCTGGATGTCCAGGACATTGTAGCAATCAGAACCAGCTTTGCCATAATCGAGGACGTTGTATTGAGAAGAACAGCGGCTATGTGTGTGACTGTACACACTCAGCATATGGAGGACCGCACTGTCAAAAAGGTACTGTAGAAAAAGATACTTAATACTGTAATCTATAAGCCATAAAAATAACATAAAAATATAAAGTTATTTCCTTCAAAGTATCTAAGAAGTTTGTGAAATAAATTTAAACAGGATTAAGTATTAAGAATATTATTCCTGAATGTAGAAGTGACTTAAACTCACAGCTTTTAATCCAAAAAAGGAAACCATTGGTGTTAGGAAATGTCACAATATATAAATCTGCTTTATAATACAAGAATTTAAATGTTCATTCTCGAATCCAACTAAAGTCATGGCTACTTACCTAAAGTCTTTAGTTTAACACAGTAAGAAAATTATTTTCATGCAAAACACACAAGGGACGCTATCTTACACCCAAACAGAATACAAAATAAGACACTATTTTGGAAAATGAACATCAAATTGTGACACTGGGAACTGCACCATTATAATAACAATTTGCCAATGTCAGGCAATTCCTGGCTCTTAATTGAAATGGCAAGGGATACACTGATTGATGTCCTCCATATTATGCCTAATCTCGAACTACTAGTAAAATTTATGAAATTATTTGAATTAATGTGTTTTATTACGGCTAATTTTCATAGATGTGTAAATTAATGTTTGAAGAAATTTTGTGGGAAGGTAATTTTTTGGATTATGTGGATCCCAATACTCAATGCAAAGCCCAAAAACATAGAATCAGGTGAGTTTGGTGTGAAAAAACTTGACTAACATAAATATGTTAGTTAGTTGTGCTGCTCTAGTTAGTTACAGTCATATGCAAAAGTTTGGGCACCCCTATTTATCTTAATCATTTTTAGTTCTAAATATTTGGGTGTTTGCAACAGCCATTTCAGTTTGATATATCTAATAACTGATAAACACAGTAATATTTCAGGATTGAAATGAGGTTTAATGTACTAACAGAAAATGTGCAATATGCATTAAACCAAATTTGACAGGTGCAAAAGTATGGGCACCTCAACAGAAAAGTGACATTAATATTTAGTAGATCCTCCTTTTGCAAAAATAACAGCCTCTAGTCACTTCCTGTAGCTTATAATCAGTTCCTGGATCCTGGATGAAAGTATTTTTGACCATTCCTCTTTACAAAACAATTCCAGTTCAATTAACTTTGATGGTCGCCGAGCATGGACAGCCCGCTTCAAATCATCCCACAGATGTTCAATGATATTCAGGTCTCGGGACTGGGATAGCCATTCCAGAACATTGTAATTGTTTCTGTGCATGAATGCCTGAGTAGATTTGGAGCGGTGTTTTGGATCATTGTCTTGCTGAAATATCCATCCCCGGCGTAACTTCAACTTCGTCACTGATTCTTGAACATTATTCTCAAGAATCTGCTGATACTGAGTGGAATCCATGCGACCCTCAACTTTAACAAGATTTCAGATGCCGGTATTGGCCACACAGCCCCAAAGCATGATGGAACCTCCACCAAATTTTACAGTGGGTAGCAAGTGTTTTTCTTGGAATGCTGTTTTTTTGACGCCATGCATAACGCCTTTTTGTATGACCAAACAACTCAATCTTTGTTTCATCAGTCCACAGGACCTTCTTCCAAAATAAAGCTGGCTTGGCAAAATTTGCTTTTGCTTACCTCAGGCGTTTGTGGCATGCTTGCAGAAACGGCTTCTGTCGCATCACTCTTCCATATAGCTTCTCCTTGTGCAAAGCGCGCTCTATTGTTGACCGATGCACAGTGACACCATCTGCAGCAAGATGATGCTGCAGCTCTTTGGAGGTGGTCTGTGGATTGTCCTTGACTGTTCTCGCCATTTTTCTCCTCTGCCTTTCTGAAAATTTTCTTGGCCTGCCACTTCTGGGCTTAACAAGAACTGTCCCTGTGGTCTTCCATTTCCTTACTATGTTCCTCACAGTGGAAACTGACAGGTTAAATCTCTGAGACAACTTTTTGTATCCTTCCCCTGAACAACTATGTTGAACAATCTTTGTTTTCAGATCATTTGAGAGTTGTTTTGAGGAGCCCATGATGCCACTCTTCAGAAGAGATTCAAATAGGAGAACAACTTGCAATTAGCCACCTTAAATACCTTTACTCATGATTGGATACACCTGGCTATGGAGTTCAAAGCGCAATGAGGTTACCAAACCAATTTTGTGCTTCAGTAAGTCAGTAAAAAGTAGTTAGGAGTATTCAACTCAATAAAATGATAAGGGTACCCATACTTTTGCACCTGTCAAATTTTGGTTTAATGCATATTGCACATTTTCTGTTAGTACATTAAACCTCATTTCAATCCTGAAATATTACTGTGTCCATCAGTTATTAGATATAGCAAACTGATATGGCTGTTGCAAACACCCAAATATTTAGAATTAAAAATGATTAAGATTAATACGGGTGCCCAAACTTTTGCATATGACTGTATGCCAGAGTCACATGCTGCACTGTGTGAATTGAGGTTTTTCCTCAAAATAACAACGCAATCAGGAGTTTGTCCTTGCCACTGTCACTTCGGCTTGCTCTTTGGGGGTTCAAAATCTTATAAAACTGTAAAGCTGCTTTGTGACAATGTACTATTGAAAAAAGCGCTAAATAAATGAACATGGAAACTCCACCCAGATTGGGATTCGAACTGGGAATACTTAGAGCTGAGAGGTGAACCAAGACTCAGTGGGAGACTTATCCTCCTTGAGCAGCGGGGCAACAACAACAGTATAGGACATAGGGGCACTGAGCATAAATAAACAGCACATTTGTTTATTCTTGTTTACATCCATTCTAGTTTACATCCATTCTTGTTTACATCAATCCATTCAGGTGTTAAATGAGACATACCATAAAACTTTAGAAACCCCTATCACTCATGCATATGGGGTCTTTCTATACCACTTTACTTTAGATTGTGACAGAAGATATTAAGTTGGTTGTAAATGCTTCATCAAAGCAGGAAAAAAAAATTGCCAGACTGCCATCTTTTTTTCTTTCTCTTCACTCTCTCTGACACTTCCTCCACCTTAATGAGCTGTCTATTGCCATTATTTTCCACTGCTTTTGAGAATTTTCTTCAAAAGGTTGCAACCTGCCTCTTACTTACAGAGCTGTCTTCTGACTTTTCATTTTCTGATCATTTTCAGAACCGTCAGTGCAAATACTCAGCTATGTCAGGCTATGCCAAACCAGTCCTCCTTAGCCATTTCACATTTCATTCAGTTTCTTTCTTATTGGACTCCAGAGGCTTGCAATTTTCTCTCTTGGAACATAATGAGCGCATGACTCTGCCGATTGCAAAGTGGCAAGACTAAGGCTCAGCATAATTTAGCATATATTTAGACCTCTGTCTTTCCAGGTTTGTTTGTCACTACTTTCTTTCTTCCAATATATTAGAATAATGATTATGGGAGAAAAGTACAAAAAAGGTAAACAGGTAAAAGGTATTCAGATTTGCTATAGAATTTATGTTGTTTTAGGTAATAAATTAAAGTTTAATAAAATGTATTACTGAAGAGCTCAGATAGATCACTCGTCACATCATTTTACATTAATGTATTCATGCGGTATTGCTGGCTCAGCAGTAAGAGTTATGGTCCGTTATGTAACAGGGAGGTACAGTCCTTAAATCTGATTAGTTGTGCTATTTATCTATAATATTCAACACCTCTGACCACATTTATTTAAAATTTAATGAGTGATATACAATACTGTACATTATTTATTAATGGGTTAATGTAATTTTGAGCTATTTTCTGAATGTTCACTTTAAAAAACAAAATAGCTTACATTGTGTAAGTCCAGTTTATAAAAAAAATTGTTTTAAATAAATACATTTATAAATTAAACCTTGTTTTTTATATTATTATTATTATTACTGTTACTATTATTATTATTATTATTATTATTACTACCATCATTATGGCTTAGTGGTTAGCACGTTCACCTTTCAGCGCTAGGGATTCCTGCTTCAAATCCCAATCCAGTGTGGATCGTTTAAAAAATACTCAGTGAAAACTAAAATAATAATCAGCATACGGACTGAAAAATAGTCTTCTACAGTGCAAAAGAATTGGCACCTCTGGAATTCTGTCAGATAATGCTCTATTTCTCCCAGAAAATGATTGCAATTACAAATGCTTTGATATTAAAATGTTCATTTAATTTGTCTTCAATGGCAAACCCCAAAAATAATTGTCAAATATCCAAAGTGGATTTAATTCCACACCAAACATAAAAAAAGGGGTGGACAAAATTATTGGCACCCTTTGAAAAATCATGTGATGCTTCTCTAATTTGTGTAATTAACAGCACCTGTTACTTACATGTGGCACATATCAGGTAGTGGCAATAACTAAATCACACTTGCAGCCAGTTAAAATGGATTAAAGTTGACCCAACCTCTGTCCTGTGTCCTTGTGTGTACCACATTGAGCATGGAGAAAAAAAAGAATACCAAAGAACTGTCTGAGGACTTTATGAGGAAGCATGGGCAATCTCCAGGCTACAAGTCAATCTTCAAAGACCTGAATGTTCCTGTGTCTACCGTGCGCAATGTTATCAAGAAGGTTAAAACCCATGGTTCTATGGCTAACCTCCCTAGATATGGACGGAAAAGAAAAATTGATGAGATATTGCAACGAAAGATTATGCGGATAGTGGGTAAAGAACCTCAACTAACATCCAAACAAGTTCAAGCTGCCCTGCAGTCCGAGGGTATAAGAGTGTCAACCCGTATTATCCGTCGGCGTCTGAATGAAAAGGGACTGTATGGTAGGAAACCTGGGAAGACCCCACTTCTGACCCAGAGACATAAAAAAGCCAGGCTGAAGTTTTCCAAAACTTACCTGAGAAAGCCAAAAATATTTTGGAGACAAAGGTAGAGCTTTTTGAGAAAAGGCATCAACATAGAGTTTACAGGAAAAAAAAAAACGAGGCCTTCAAAGAAAAGAACTCGGTCAAACATGGCGGAGGTTCCCTGATGTTTTGGGGTTGCTTTGCTGCCTCTGGTACTGGACTGCTTCACCGTGAGCATGGCATGAGCCTCCCTCAGAGGTCATGGCTCTTCCAGCAGGACAATGAACCAAAACACTTCAAAAAGCACTGGAGACTTCTAAAGTGGCCAGCAATGAGTCCAGACCTGAATCCCAAACACCTGTGGAGAGATCTCAAAATGGCAGTTTGGAGAAGGCACCCTTCATATTTCGGGGACGTGAAGCAGTTTGCCAAAGAAGAATGGTCTAAAATTCCAGCAGAGCATTGTAAGAAACTCATCGATGGTTACTGGAAGCGGATGTTCGCAGTTATTTTGTATAAATGACGTGCTACCAAGTATTAGGCTGAGGGTGCCAATACTTTTGTCTGGCCCATTTTTGTTTTGTGTAAAATGATAATTGATTTGACTTTTTTTTCCCATTCTCTTTTGAGTGTTTTCATTGCAAGCAAAATAAATGAAGATATTAATACCAAAGCATTTGGTAGTATGGTGGTATAGTGGTTAGCACGTTCACCTCTCAGTACTGGGGATCCAGGTTTGAATGTACTATTGTCAAAGTGGCATATAACTAAATTACTTAAACTTGTACTTGATTCTCAATCTGGGTGGAGATTCCATGTTCAACCTGTGTTCGCGTGGGTTTCCTCTGGATTCTTCGGTTTCATTACACAGTCCAAAAACATGAATGCTCTGAATTGCCTCATGTAGTGTGTGTTTTTGTGTGTGTTGGTGTTTGTGTGAGTGTGCCCAGCAAACGATTGGCACCCTGTCCTAGACGTATCTACCCTGCACCTGAAACATTCTTTCCTTGATGAATGAACGAATGAAATGAGATGAGAAGAAATTAAATACAAATACAATACTTAATTGTGGGGGTCCAGTCGGGAACCTTTGTCATTTTTGGCACCGAATCATTCATTCATTCATTCATTATCTCCCGCTTATCCTCTATTAGGGTCGCGGTGGGGTTCCCCATGCCCATCCAGGGGAGAACGTCTCGGGCGCTGGGCAGATAGACCCAGGACAGGGCGCCAATCCATCGCTGGGCACACACTCACTCACACAAACACACTCTAAACCGGGCAATTTTGAGAATTTAATTAACTTGATCCATGTTTTTGGACTGTGGGAGGAAACCGGAGAACCCGGAGGAAACCCATGCAGACACGGGGAGAACATGGAAACTCCACCCAGATGGGGATTCGAACCGGGAATCCCTAGCGCTGAGAGGCGAACGTGCTAACCACTAAGCCACCGTGCCGCCGGCACCGAATCAGTAATTAAATAACCAAATCTTAAGCTGTTGTGTGATTTTTTTTATAATAACACAAAATAATAACAGTTTATTGAGCCTTTGTATGAATAGTAAAAATACACTTGTACACACTTCAACTCATATTTACTTGCTTGTATATGCCTATTCAAACAGATTATATATTTATGTTATACTCAAGGATCAACACTAATTATTTTCTCATTTCATATTTTAGAAGTATCTGTGTCATTTGAGACCGGAACCTCAGTGACTTACACCTTCCAAGAGCCATATTCAGTGATGCACAACACCAGTCGCCAATCATCAGCAATATATGCACAAAGCAGCAAGTCTCGAGAAAATATAGCTTTTCGCTTCCTCACTACCAGAGCTCCCTCCATGTTGATGACTGTCACAACCTACAAGCAGCAGTACATGGCCATTATTCTGGCACATAATGGTATAAATGCTAACATGCTATTCCTATTGTTTACATATTTGCCATGGACAGGATCCCCATCTGGGTGGAGTTTCCATGTTCTCCCCGTGTGGGTTTCCTCCGGGTTCTCCTGTTTCCTCCCACAGTCCAAAAACATGGATCAAGTCAATTGAGTTCTCCAAATTGCCCCATATAGAGTCTGTTTGTGTGTGTGTGTGCCCAGCGATGGATTGGCGCCCTGTGCTGGGTGTATCTGCCCAGCTCCTGAAACGTTCTCCCCTGGATGGGCATGGGGAACCTCCCCACGACCCTAATATAGGATGAAGTGGAAGACAATGAATGAATGAACGAATAACACATAATTTAATTATTAAACAAATATGACATTTTTTTGTTATTACTAAGGAAAGCAAAGTTTTTGTTTCGTTTGTTCTAGTAATACATACCTAGTCTATATATACATACCTAGTATACTTTGCGTGTGTGTGTGTATGTGTGTATAGCATTTAAGCACTTATGTATGCTTGAGCATGGACCTATATATGTATGTATAGACCAACAAAGCATATATTTCTGTTTTAAAATAAAATCATGTTGTATGGTTATAGTTATGGTCAGGGTAAGGGTAGTAGTATGTATGGTTAAAATTTGGATAAGTCTTGACAAAATGAATGGAAGTCTATGTTGCTTAATAGATAAAAATGAGTATGTGTATGTTTGCATGTGTGTATGTTTATGAAGTTTATACAAATGCTGGATAGCTGCAAAATTTTATTTGGCACCCTTAACTCATAAAAGTGAGGTTACAGGTTCAGTTAGAGAGAAATTTATTACAAGCTTACGCTTGTCATGTGCTAATGTGGGGTTCTCTTTAAAAGTAGATGTGCTAATAACCATATCTAAAATAATAAAGTGTGTGTGGGAGGGGTGTATGTGCATTAAATGTTATAGAGCTAGAGGGATGGTAATAGTTTTTGTGTAATTAGTTATTAATTGTGTGTATGTGTTTTAAATGTTTTACAGGAAGTTTACAGATTTGGTATAAACTCAACAGAGCAAAGAAACCAGATTTGTTCAGTGCTACTCAACACAGCCTAGCAAATGGCCAGCTTCATACAATACAGTTACACAGAGAGGGCAAGGACATGTATGTGCAGGTAAGAAAACTATTCTACTCTTCTGTGTTTAAGCATTTTCCACTGAGATTTTCAAAACATCAATTTTATCTTTTGCGCAAAGGTTGATAAGGACATTAGCCAGAAGCACAGACTTTCAACTGATCGTGAACTCACCATGATCAAATCACTAACACTGGGCAAAGTCACAGGTGAGAAGTTACATAACTG
This sequence comes from Corydoras maculifer, assembly GCA_019802435.1. Taxonomy (NCBI): domain Eukaryota; kingdom Metazoa; phylum Chordata; class Actinopteri; order Siluriformes; family Callichthyidae; genus Corydoras; species Corydoras maculifer. Next base: position 497,053 of record JAFMOD010000971.1, read on the forward strand.
AGAACACTTTTTTTCATTGTGATCACAAACTTTGAACAGGATTGAGGGCAGTTCTTTTTGCCACTCATTTACCGTCCCTTTGATCTCCATATACTATTGTCCTACTACATTTGGAAGTATGCTTGGAAGGATCATTGTTCATTCTGTAGGCCCATTTGCTGCCAACCTTCCACTCCCTGTCTGATGTATTTTGCTTCTATATAAATATATTTTTTTATAAAAATAATGTCATTTATTTTGTGAAGTGCACCAAAAAATGGTTATCAACACTTTAATGAAAAGGTTTGACTCATAAATAACAAAATTATAAAAAATGTTCTTTCGAGACATAATCTAGTGCATTTTTAAGAATTAAAATTGATTGCTGAGCAATGGAATACCAGCTTAGTGCTCACCGGGACTCACTGTTTATATGAATCTGTATTTTAATTTATGGTGCACAATATTAAGGTCACAAATTAACCCAAGATTATCATTATGCAATTATGCAAAAAAAAATTTTGGCATTGTTAATTTTAAACTCCTTTTTATTCGCTGTGTTATTTGCAGGTCAGTTTGGTGTGGAAGATGACATCCTGCAGGCAGGACTAAATGGTTTTATTGGTTGCCTGTCATCGGTTCGATTTAATCACCTGGCTCCTTTAAAAGCAGCAATTCTGAATCGAGGAAGCTCATTGGTCAGTGTGCTTGGAAATCTGGTGGAGTCCAACTGTGGTGAACTGGCTGATAAATCTCAATCACATTCCATGTCAGGTAAATGTGTAATGATCTCAATCACACCATTTTGAAAGTTTTCAAAATGTATTTATTCTACTTTAACTATATATATATATATATATATATATATATATATATATATATATATATATATATATATATGTTACGGTCATTAGACCAAACATCGTTGGATCCACTACTCGGAACAAAACAGTCTTTAGGCAGAGGTGGACAGTCAACAGGGGTTTTATTGCAAAACACAGATGGTTAAACAAAACAGGCGCAGGCATCAGCACAACTGGCGCCAGCGACAGGAACTCGTGGGTTTAAATAGACCTATTGGAACCCAGGTGCACGAAATTGCAGGGCGTGACTACCCGACACACCCACACCATGTGACGGCTCCTAACATATATATATATATATATATATATATATATATATATATATATATATATATATATATATATATATATATATATATATATATATATATATATACATATTCTCTTCTTTTTTTCCTTTCTTTCTACTACTTTTTCCTTCATCACTTAAATAGCCACATCCTAATCAATGTACTGTATATTTTAACATTCACTTCTCCTTCTGCATTTTGTTAGCTTTTTATGAAACCAGCAAGCTGGAGAATGTAAGAAAATTTTGCTAAAGTTTTTTTAATAATTACTTTTAAGATCCTGTTATTTGCTTTTTATCAATTTATTCACTTTCAATAGCTATTTTCAATTAACTATTAAAAACCACTTATTATGTGCTATGCCTGTTTTAAATAAATTTTATTTGTAAACATGGCCGGTATTCACAAGAGTACAGTCATTTAAAAAACGAAAATTGCCTGTAGTTTAAATATTTGAAAAATGGTGGGAATTCTGGGGAATTTTGGGACATAATAGAGCAAGGATCATGAGACAGTACACCATGATAGGCAGAAAGTACAGTCTAAAATGTATTAAAGCAAGCATAATCAGTGCAATACAAATACTTAATGGTATGTGCCTCATACTAATATGTATAAACTACTACTATGCACTGGCTACCACACACTAGTGCAAATTATACATCAGCAGTCACACACCCCTGTAGTGGGGAAAGAAAAGGAAGGTAAAAGAAACACAAAATATATATTTATCAACACCTCTCTTGCAGGCATTTATCACACTGAGATGCTAAGGGGAAGCTCAATCCACACAAGCTGCTCCATCTAAGCAGCACCTGTAAGGCAAGAGCTTCACCTTCCTGAACAATGGGAGCTGTAATGATTTACTAAACACTCATCAAACAAAACACAGTGCTGCCAGCAGTAGCTGGAAGCTATACAGCACTAGTTAAGTGGGGTATGTTTTGTCAGCCTGAAAAACAACCAAAGCCATCTATTGCCAGTTGAAACGGTGTTATCCAGTGGAATACGATGCAAGGTGAATCCAAAGATCATGGATGTGTTCCTCTTACAATCTTTTTGTTGAGAGCTGGTTTTCAACACTTGAGTTTACATAGAATGATTGCTGCGTGGTCCATTTATTTGGGGGAAACTGTGACAAAATATGTTTTTTACCAACCTTTTTTCTTATAACAAAGATGAGGTTATTATAAATTATCTGAGCCTAATTTTAATACTACAATTTTCATGGCTAAGGAAAAAAAAAAAACTTCAAGCTATGTCACATTACGTTTTTCATCTTTTATTTGACTAAAAACACAATTTAAAAAGTAAAAACGTAAAATGTGGTTAAATTCTTTCTTTATTTTAATTGACCAGTAAACAACAAATTTAAAAGTTCACAATATTGGTGACTGTAAAGAGTTTAGGTTCAAGCTGTACATATGCCTTACATTTGGTCATTAGCTCACAAAGCGACTTTCAATGTGAGCACAGGGTTGGCCACAGCATCCCTGAAGCAATAAGGGGTTAAGGTCTCAAGGACCCATAATCATTCTTTAGCTTTGTCCTACATTATAAAGTGAAAGCAAATAGGAACATTTGGCTTGTACTGTTTACCGTAATTACAAATGCAGAAGCAGTGATCCGAGTACATAATTTCTAAAGTGTCGACAAAAATGAAAAAATAGGTATTTAATACTTAATACTTTTATTTATATATTTATTTATTTTATTTTATATTTTTTACTTAATACTAAATATCTAATACCAATTTTTTTCTTGTTAAAGCCTATCTCTTAAAAACAGTCAATTAAAATATATAGACAGACTGTTGTTATATCTTAAGATCTTTCCAAGATTACATTAGTCTACATTAGTCTACAAAAAAAAAGTCACAAGAGCAGAACATAATTTCCAGACATTTTTTTTCATTCATTCATTCTCTTTCGCTTTATCCTCTATATATGGTCGCGGTGGGGTTTCCCATGCCCATCCAGGGGAGAACGTCTCGTGCGCCAGGCAGATACACCCAGGACAGGGTGCCAACCTATCGCTGGGCACACACTCACTCACATAAACACACTCTGCATGGGGCAATTTGGCAAACTTAATTGAATTGATCCATGTTTTTGGACTGTGGGAGGAAACCAGAGAACCCGGAGAACCTGAAGGAAACACACACAGACACGGGGAGAACATGGAAACTCCACCCAGATGGAGATTCGAACTGCGAATAAGAATGTCAGTGGATTTATGTACACTTACTTACTATAATACATTATAATTACTAATAATTACATTCTAATATATACAGTGCATCCTGAAAGTATTCACAGCGCTTTTTCCACATTTTGTTACGTTACAGCCTTATTTCAAATTGTATTAAATTAATCTCTTTCCTCATAATTCTACACAGAATACCCCATTATGACCATGTGAAAAAAGTTTTCTTGAGAGTTTTGAAAATTTATTAAAATTTAAAAAAAAAGTAAATCATATTTACATATGTATTCACAGCCTTTGCTTTGTAGAACCACCTTTGGCAGCAACTACAGCCTCAAGTCTTTTTGAATATGATGCCACAAGCTTAGCACACCTATCTTTGGGCAGTTTTGCCCATTCTTCTTTGCAGTACCTTTGAAGCTCCATCAGGTTGGATGGGAGACGTCTGTGCACAGCCATTTTCAGATCTCTCCAGAGATGTTCAATCGGATTCAAATCTGGGCTCTGGCTGGGCCACTCCAGAACATTCACAGAGTGGTCCTGAAGCCACTCCTTTGAGATCTTGGCTGTGTGCTTCGGGTCGTTGTCCTGCTGAAAAATGAACCGTCAGGTCAAGAGCGCTCTGGAGCAAGTTTTCATCAAGGATGTCTCTGTACATTGCTGCATTCATCTTTCCCTCTATCCTGACTAGTCTGCCAGTACCTGCTGCTGAAAAACATCCCCATAGCATGATGCTGCCACAATTATACTTGACTGTAGGGATGGTATTGGCCTCGTGATGAGCAGTGCCTGGTTTCCTCCAAACATGACACCTGGCATTCACACCAAATAGTTTGATCTTCATCTCATCAGACCAGAGAATTTTGTTTCTCATGGTCTGAGAGTCCTTCAGGTGCTTTTTGACGAATTCCAAACAGGCTGCCTTGTGCCGTTTACTAAGCAGTGGTTTTGCCTGGCCACTCTGCTATACAGGCCTGATTGGTGGATTGCTACAGAGATGGTTGTCCCTCTGCAAGGTTCTCCTCTCTCCACGGAGGAACGCTGGAGCTCTGACAGAGTAATCATCGGGTTCTCTGTCACCTCCCTGACCAAGGCCCTTCTCCCCCGATCGCTCAATTTAGATGGCCAGCCAGCTCTAGGAAGAGTCCTGGTGGTTCCAAACTTCTTCCATTTACGAATGATAAAGGCCACTGTGCTCATTGGGACCTTCAAAGCAGCAGAAATTTTTCTGTATCCTTCCCCAGATTTGTGCCTCGATACAATTTTGTCTCTGAGGTCTACAGACAATTCCTTTGACTTCATGCTTCGTGTTTGCCCTCTAACATGCAGTCAACTGTGGGACCTTATATAGACAGGGGTGTGCCTTTTCAAATCATGTCCAATCAACTGGATTTACCACAGGTGGACTCCATTTTAGCTGTAGAAACATCTCAAGGATGATCAGTGGAATCAGGATGCATCTGAGCTCAATTTTGAGCTTCATGGCGAAGGCTGTGAATACTTATGTAAATGTGATTTCTTAGTTTTTTTATTTTTAATAAATTTTCAAAACTCTAAAGAAAACTTCACATGGTCATAATGGGGCATTTTGTGTAGAATTTTGAGGAAAGAGACTAATGTAATACAATTTGGAATGTAATACAATTTGTAAGGCTGTAACGTAGGAAAATGTGAAAAAAGTGAAGTGCTGTGAATACTTTCTGAATGCACTGTATATATATATATATATATATATATATATATATATATATATATATAGGTATAAAGTTTATTGTTGACCTCAGACACACATACTAACACACACACACACACTTGAACTGATTCCTATCCACTTCCTAGGCAGGGGTAATTTAAGGTTTGTTATCCTCCTAGAGAAGCAAATGCACATCAGGACAAAAACTCACTGAGTAACACATCTAGCTGGCAACATGGCGACAGGCTATGGTAGGACAAAACGTCTGACGGCGTAATGTTTGTAGTCACGCTGATAGGTGCATCGTGTTAAACCTAATTGGTAATATGCCCTCTGGGTTTTGTAGTCTCTTCCCGAGGACTACACCTTCGACTCACATACCACTGGTACACCCTACCACAGTGTTTCTCAAAGTATGTGCCCAGCACATAGTAATAACAAGGTGGGGAGTGCCTGTCTGCCAGTGAAATCAATGTTTTAACTTTGTTTTTATGCCGAACAATAAACATACCATGAAATTAGTTTAGCAAGGTGTTTAGCAAAGAGTGTGTCGCTCCCTTCCCTAGAGATACACAACAGGGACCAAATGTATTAACATCCGAATATATATTATTGCGGATATTCTGACAGAGAGCCCAGGTTTATATAAGTGAGTTACTTAATAGTAATATTCTTATAGTAATAAGAGTTACATATTACATTTTGTGAATGATTAAACTTTGTTATAAATTTTTGCAATTTTATTTCCTTTAAAAATTGACTAATTGAAGAAGCTGTTTAGTGACATAAAGTGGTTTAAACTGGGCCATTTAGCAGACGCTTTTATCCAAAGCGACTTACAAGGTGAGCACAGGGTTAATCACAACATCCCTGGAGCAATTTTTGTTATAATTAAGTTTTAAAATGTGTCTAAATCCTGAACAAAGCCAGAAAGGTAATGAACTAAAAAGCCTTGTTGGTGGCCTCTCCCACCTAAAGTTATTTTAAAATTTAAAACTCATTTAAAAAAATGAGATCCTTCATGTATTGTTGTGCAAAAAAAAGAAATACTGTGTTACTTAGAAAATTGTATTAATAAGAAACTGTCTGCCTTGCCTGCTTTTGCTTTTCTTAATTTTGACTTTCTGTCCTATAGAGCACATAGACCCTAATAACCGAGGGAAGGAGCAACCAAACAACTCAGGGCAGAGTGACTCAGTAGTAATTGGAGGTAATCAATTATCTGTTGTCATTCATCTGACCTGTTTTTTCACATTGCTTTCTTTTCACTCTATCTGCACTTGAGCGATTACATTTTCTTTATTTTTACTATGAGAGATTTCAGTAAGATTTTTTTTTTCTTTTTTAAAGATCACAATTCTTCTACCATTGTTGAGTAAGCTGACACTTTATTAGGTATACTTCATTGTTTTTACACATATTGTTCTGCACATACACTCATCTAATAAACAGTAAAAATATTTTTTAATCTGTAAAGCTTCTTTAAGATTCTTTTTTGTATTTGTATCTGAGTATCTATAATATTTAATCAACTTTGGATGCACCACATCTGATATATTTTTCACATTTGACGTAAGAGATCATACCATCACTGTAAAATTTCTGCTATTTATTAAAAATCATAGCGTTGTTTGGCATTGGACATGATCAAGATTTGTTTAATGTTCATCTTTGTGGTTGTAGCTTACTTGCTAACTGCCAACTCTTCATTTCCTGACATTCATTATTTCTTAGCCAGTTTATTTAATTCAAAATGGCTCCCAATTCAATAGGTCTTTATTAGTCCTTTTACTATGTTCCTTCATAGAACCAGTTCGGAGCATGTATTATTTGGTCCAGTTTTGGTTCGGGTTTGATTCAGTAAATGGTTTGGTTTAGTTTCTGGTCCTAAGCAGTTGATTGGCTGAGCAGTTTTATCTGTAAATAATGCACACCTCTGATCGCTACACATTCGCATCAATGCATGTAAAACAATACATTATACACACTATATGACATTATAAGATGAATGTCAAATGTTTAAAAAACTGCAAACTTGTTACTCAGCATTCAGTGTTCACTTTAAAAAAAAAACGGACTAAATTATTTCATGGATTATGTTATGCCAGTTTATTAACATTTATGCTTTCAATAAACATATTGTGGCATTGTCGAAGAACTGATGCGGAGTCAAGATGCCATTATAACCAAACTGGGTTTATTTACAAGATCGTGAACGTAACTCAAAGAACTCCAACACTCCAAACACACAGACACACAAACCCCCTCCCCTATATACACATACCCCTGCAGTGCATCCCGGAACATCCGCAGGGCAACTTCCTATTGTCAGGGCAACCTGCCAAACCATGACGTGTGCCAGGGCAACCTGCCAAGCCGTGACGTGCGCGCCAAAATGGCGAATCCCCCCCCCCCACGTCAAACGGTACCTAGTTGACCTAGTCCAACAGTCGGGCAGGTAATCTACAGACTACCAGACACGGTTCCGAGTGCACACTCGACCCCTCTCCCAACGCCAGAGGTGACTCACCCCCCGAAGCAATCAGTTGTTCGCCCCCTGCCACTTTAGGGCGGTAAGGGGCCAATCTGTCCCTGTGGACGATGAGGCGGCAACGTCCCAACACGACGCGATACACCACCTGTCGCTGCGACAGCTAGGCCAGTAGAATCGCTGTTGCAGGCGTCTCAGCATCTTGGTCACGCCAAAATGGCCAGAGCCCGCTTTACCATGAACTGCCCCCAGTACTGCAAATCTCATGCCCCGTTGAACCACCGTCTGGATCACTCGGCTGCCTGGCACCGGGTCTTCCCACACACAGCACAGCACGCCGTTGTCCAGCCGCAGACTGTCGAAGTTTGACATCAGCCCTTTAGCCACTGGTCCCCGGGTCAACACCGTCTGCCAGTCTGGACAGCTCTCCGCTCGCAGCAACTCGATGGCCCACGCAACCTCCGGTTCCACCTCTTGCGCCAGCTTGAAATCAGCCCGTGATACCTGGAACAACTCACTTCTGGTCTGGTCGTTGGCGTTGACAACAGCACACCACCAAATGACTTCCGCAGCCTTTACCTCAACGCGTTGTCAATACTGACAGTATGCGTTGGTACACGCTTGGCATGAAAAGGCATGTGCATTCCCATGTCCCATGGTATTCCTGCAACTTGGTGATCCACCTTGCCAACTGACCCTCCGGTTCCTTAAACTGCATCAGCCAGGTCAGTGATGCATGGTCAGTCCGTAGTGAAAACCCAGCACTGTATAAGTACGGCCGGAAATGCCCCAGTCCAGCCACCACTGCCATCAGTTCTCGCCGTGTCACACAATAGTTCTGCTCGGGGTGGCTAAACCCGCCGACTGAAATAAGCGATCACCCATTCGGCCCTATTCTGTACCTGGGACAGGACCACCCCCAAACCGTGATTGCTCACATCTGTGTCGATGATAAACCTTTCCCCAAACATTGGGTAAGCCAACACCGAGGCGCTGCACAGTTTTTCCGGCAACAACACGAACGCCCGGTCCGCTTCATCAGACCACGTGAACTTCACACCCCGTCCGGTCATGCGGTGTAATGGGGCAGCAATGTCCGCGAAACCTCGCACAAACCGCCAGACCCAGGAAGCTCCGTAACTCCTTTAAATTCCGTGGTTTTGGCCAGCCCCGCACAGCGTCTGTCTTTCTTGGGTCTGTCTCGACGCCCGCCTGGCTTACAATGTGGACCAAAAAGTTCACCCGCCGCTGTAAAAATGAACACTTCGCAGGGTTCAGCTTAAGATTCACCTCCCTTATCGCATCTCCAAGTTGGAGAACGCCACATCGAATTCATTGCCTTTTGGAACATGTTCTAGCACGCAGTCCATGAGTTTCTCAAAAGTTGCGGGCGCATTACACAGTCCGAACGGTAACACCTTAAACTGCCACAGCCCATTCCCCAATGAAAATGCAGTTTTTTCTCTAGCTGAAACAGATAGGGGTACCTGTCAATATCCATTGCGGAGATCCAGTGAGCTGAACCACGCCGAACCCGGCAAGCAATCCAGCGTGTCGTCGATGCATGGAATCGGGTATGAGTCTAGTTTCGTCAAAGCATTCAACATCCGGTAGTCCATGTAAAAACGCCAAGTACCATCCTTCTTTTTCGTCAGTACCACCGGTGACGTCCAGGGGCTATGTGAAGGCTCGATGATGTCCGCCGCCACCATCTCCCTGTTGTGCTGTTCCGCTGCCTGCCACTAAGCGAGGGGGAGGTGATGGAGTCACAGATGGATCAGCGCAGCATCTCCCATGTTGATTTCGTGCCGCGCCATGCTGGTTCTGGTGCATTCCTGCTCCGCCGCCGCTAACACATCAGAAAAGCGAAGCAATAGGTCTCACACCCACTGCCGCTGGATCTCGTTTAGATCGGTACTGCTGCATGTGAACAAATCCTTCAATGGGACTGGGTCTTTCGTCGCGTGGTGTCACTGTGTTGACGCCGCTTCGTGGGTGGTCATGCCGCTTCCAGCTGCCTCGCCGCCGCAGAACTTTAGCACTCGACTGCCGCAGTGGAGTAATCCTCTTTTAAAGTCCACCGTTGCACCCACCTTTTCCAGGAAGTCCGTACCCAGGATACAATCATCACGAATGGGCCCCATCCACACGGGATGTGAGGTCGCACTGCTGCCACAATCGAGTGTTAACCTCCAGCATCCCATCAGGCTGATGCGGTCACGTGTAGAGTTCAGGTTTGCCCCGGGCTTCGACCTCTTTATCAGCCGCCACATCTGCTAACACACCAAGGCAGATTAACGTCACTGAAGAACCGTTATCTATCAGCGCTCTTACCATCGTACCGTTTACGCTGCATAAGATGTAAGGCAGAGAAGGGCACGAAGGGTTTTTCGATACGCGGAGGAGCTGCCACATCCCTCAATGCGCAGCTCCCGCTCCGTTTCCCGCCGGCGCAGCCAAGGTACACCGGCCAGCTCTGTGCCCGACCTCCCCGCACTCCTAGCAGGTGAGTCGTCATCTCGCTGGTTTGTCCTTCATCGCAGTCGCGTCCCCCATCGCTTTTGACCCGGCATTGTTGAGGGCTCCGGTGAGATCTGCCAGGTTTCCCCTGCACTTCGGTGGCAGCTCATACAAGCTGCTGCCTCTTCGTCGGACCAACCAGAGTTCCTTCTCGCTATTCCCAGGTGTGCCTCATACGATTCCCAGTCGGCCTTACCGTTATAATCCGGCAGGCGAAGTTGCATCCTATTGACCGTCGGAAGGGTGTTTTCCATTTCCAGTTCTCGATTCAACGCTTTCAGTGCATGGTCCAGGCGATCGAATCGTAACCAAACACTCCAACCACGCAGACAGGTGAACCCCCTTCTCTATATACACGTACCCCCACAGTGCATCCCGGAACATCCACGGGGCAACTTCCCATTGGCAGGGCATCCTGCCAAACCGTGATGTGTACACGCGCCCCACGGTACATCCCGAGAAACCCACGGGGCAACTTCCCATTGGCCGGGCAACCTTCCAAGCCGTGACGTGCGCGGCGAAATGGCAAATCCTGCGCTACAATATTTAAGAATCAAACCTTGTTTTTTAAAAGCATATATTATATTATAGTGTATTAAAACAACCAAATCATGTGTGTAACCATTTTCTAAAAGCAATAAGGCACTTCAGGTTGTGATTTATTCAATGCATCCCCGGTCATACCTCATTGCTTCATTCTGTGATGGTGGTGTTTTATTGTGTGTTGTGCTGGCAAGAGCACACACACACTCACTGGGTATTACACACATTTTTTGTTATTGCTTCACCTTATGGCTGTAAAATGGACCGTATTTCATTTATTTTTGTTCTTGTCATTGATTAATCCTTTATCTTTATTAATGTCAAGCTGCCTACAGGATGATGGTTTTTGGACATTTTTGCTAGTTGTAATATTCTTTTGCCAGTCATTTCACAGTAGTGTTTGAAGGGGGCTTGTGGTTGAAGATCCAGCCTTGTGACCTGAAGGTCCCTGGTTAAATTCCCAGTCCCTACAAGTACTTCAAGTTCAATACATTTATTTTTATTGTGCTTTTTACAAAAGTACTTTGTCACAAAGGAGCTTTAAAGTGTTATAAGACTTTAAACCCCCAAAAAGAAAGCGGAAGTGACAGTGGCAAGAAAAAAACCTTGTTTTGTTGTTATTTTAAGGAAGAAACTATCATGTGCTCTTTTAACTCAGTGTGTTTGTGTTTCACTGCACAGATGTGTTAAATGTGAACTAAAAATTCCTCTGTTTAGGTAAAATAGTTTGCATTATCACTTTAAAAACTTCAGCATCACTACTGTGTCTAATCCAGTAATACCAACACAATAACAAACCACCACAGTCAGTGTCACTGCAGTACTGAGAATTTATCCACTGTCTAAAAAATACCCACTACATAGTGGTTTTGTAAGGCACTCAATATCAAAGAACAGTGTAAAGGTGGGACCATAGAGAAGCTATATCTTATATTATGGCCAGAGAGCTAATGTAGATTCCACAGACTGCAGCAAAAGAGAAATTAATCACATCTCCTGTTTAAAGACACTTATCTTACATTATTTTCATATTTTCTATTTATGTTAATTTTCTTGCATTTTTTTCTAGGTTTAATAGCTGCCTTCCTCCTCATTGTTGTCTGTGTAGTGGCAGCGCTGATGCATTTCCTGTTCTGCTATCACCGTGAAACTTCCCAACATCACAAGAAAAAGGACCAGCAGGCTCAACCAGAGCACAGGGATACGAGGAAGGAGTATTTCATATGAAATTGGACTTTTCAGTGGTGTACACTTTTTAAAAGACCTTAAACTAATTAACAAAGGAGGCCAGGACAGCAGGTAGTACAAGTGATTGTTGTTTCCTTCCTCCTTTCAAACATTTTGAGCTTGTGTTGTGCTCTTTATAGGTAAGTGGTAGGTCTGACTGTGTGGGAGGAAATATACTGTGTAATGAAAAATGAAACTGAAGGGTAAACGGTGCAAGGAATACTAGCTGTTGGGACACAAAGTGTCCTTTGTTCCTCATTCCCACATTTTAAATTCTACTTTTGGTCATGTCCTGTGTACATAGCCAGTAGTTAAGTGGAATAAGACACAGTCAAGGCCTTGTATGATAACCACTGTAGTGACAGATGGAGAAATATTTTTATATGAGCCTTAACCTTAAAGCCTATTAAATTCTTTGTAAATGACTTTGTCAAGTCCTTACGGCCTGATCTGTTGACAAGCACTTAATTGAATGACAGTTACTGTAAAAGTTAATGAAAATAATACACTATAGTGTAATATAAACTTAAATTTCCACGAATACCAGCCTAAGGCCTAAAATAGTGATCTTTGTTTTGATTGATCTCTATTAGTGTTTTGGGGATTGTTCAGATACTTGTTGAACTAGGAAATGAACCATGCACAAGAAAAATTTGCTGCTGTATCATGGGGTTTAGAAATGTCAAAAGACCCTTGGACTGATAGTACTACCCTAAGCAGAGTATTCGACTTATGACTAGAAGAGGATGCAAATGGTGACCTTGATAGTCAGTCTGCACTTAAGTATGCATTTACATGACACAGGTATGAAAGCTCATTAAGAGAAGGATAGGATTAAGGCCACTTGATATTTTGATATCATAATTGGATGGGAATAAAAAACATATACTAAATGATTTAAGACACATACCAAGGCCCAGTGCAACAGAATACAAAGCATGCATGTTTTTCACTGTTCTTCCCTACAATTGGGGTCCACAGAGACTTGGTATTTGCTCTAAGCAGGTATTCTGTAGCAGCTCAGTAACATTGCAGGGAATTTAATATGACCTTTAAACAGGCACAACCATTCATTGAGCAAAGAAGAAGTTAAATTAGCAGCCAGAGACTTAGAAAATGGATCTCTTCTTGATCAATTCTTTAAAAATTAAATATACCCTTTATGTTCGGTCATAGCATTCAGTTTTGCATTTTAGATAAGCCAAGTGAATTTCATTTTGTGCCTGTATATGTAGCAGGTGGCATAATTGCAACTCAAAATCATCATTGTAAATGAAGGTAATATTATTCAGAAAAAATTCCAGGAAAGTGGTACGGACACAGTTGTTTTAAGGATTATTAGTGGCCACTCCAGAGCTGGAAAGAGTAATTTATAATTGTGTGTCGCAGACATTGTGTGTGTGTGTGTGTGTGTGTGTGTGTGTATGTGTGTGTTCCCTAAACAATTACATACCGTTACTTTGATTATCACAGAATTTCACATACTTACTCTTTGGGACCCTACAGAGGTTTATATATTCTTTACAAGAAGCAGCTTAAGAGGCTTCATTTTAGTGATCTTTAGTGACCCACATTTGCGCTTGGTTTAGGGTGTGCCAGTGTGTCTTTGCTATCGTGACGTGATTCACGGATGTGTTTTGTGCATGTGTGCAATACTGGTTAGCGTGTCACTTGCCATTCCATTTAAGAGTCTGGTATGGTCTGACATTGGCAGATTTCTATTTCCAAGACACAGTGCGACCAACTATGCCTAAATCAATGTTTACACCATTTACACCATGATAGGAAACGTCATTACAACCATGGGCAAAGTGACTAGTTGGTAATGAAGCAACAATAAATTCCACAGAGTGGACACTGAAGAGTGAGTGGTTACTGTGACTAAGATGAAAAATTAACCTGGCCAGGATTTTAGTATAAAGATATTAAGGTGCATACATCACTGTGGGGGTTTAGTAAATGTTCCTTTAGTAGTGGGCAAACAAATATTTTTTGCTAAAGACTTAAGAGTTAAACACACACACACAAAACACAAACCCTCGGTACTCCTATTTTGTGGTTCCAACTAAACAGCTTTCATCAAATGCTTTCCAGCCAACATTCGGGACAATTCAATTTAATTATATCCAGATTTCACACTCACACATTCCCATCTTAGATCAATGGTCCATGGCAAAGCTTTTTGCTGGAAGACCATTATAGCAACTAAATGGAGTAATGGAAAAAAAAAACTACCTGCCCTTTTAGATTCCACCTGGTCTTTATGCAATCACAACCATGTTTTCTTAGCATATTTAAAGCAATGTATTCCTCACAATCACATTATTTATATGCATTAACAATATTAATGAATATTCAAATCATACAATACTGAACATTATTAGGTTTACTACTGTATGTTAATACATACCTTCTTACTTTCCACCAAACTTTACAACTGGTACAGTACAGTCAGACATACTTCTTGAATTTACTAAGTCCTGTAACAGCTGATAATGGAATATCCAACTTGTTTGTTTGGTCCTCATATAGTACTTAGATTAAGTCGGCACTTTAGAATGACCTTTTTAAAAAGTGTTTGTAAAGGCAAAATTGTTGGTGTGGTGCTTGATCTTATACATCTGTGGAAATGGGGCTAAATAAATTAAAATGTTTTGAATGATTAATAGCTGTGTCCTAATTATTGTTTGTGTTAATTTAGATTTAGATTTGTTTTTAATGTATTATTAATCCTCCAACCTTGAAAACATAATATTATATTAAGTGGCCTTTAAATTGTTAATTGTTAATTAAAATATAATTTTGTTAACCCATGTAAATTTAGACTTGATGACACTTCTATGAATGTGGGATTGAGTGATGGCTGTATACATTAGTCATGTTAACTAATTTCCTCTAATATCATGCTCATTACAAGTAGGGTTCATTGTAAATTAGTCACTGTTGTTCTGTCACAGATATTAACATAATACACAGCTTGATCACAGATTACGCCACTCGCATATTGTCACAAACCCAACCCAACCTAACATGCCACCCTGCTTGCTGGGTCCTAATGCTGCCCAAGTTTACATTACAGCTGAATTCAGATGTCCTACAGACTACAAAGGGTTGAGTTAAATGTGAAAGACAAATTCCTCTCCATGTGAGAACTGTGGCAAAATAGATTAATTCATTTGTGGGCGCTCATTAATGATAATTCATATCTAATTAATATAAACAGTTTACAGTATATCCCCAAAAGAAGAATTGTATTTAAATAAATGTAAGTGATTCATTTAGAGATCATTATAGTAAGTAAAATCAACTATATCTGAAAAGCAGTGGGATACATAGTGGACAACTAAGGAGCTTCATAGACACTAAAAACCAAGAAATCTAATTACATATTAATCAAACCAAAAGTCAATTGTGATGCCTTAAGAATGCTCACGAAAAAAAATATTAAAAAGTAAAATGTAATGTTTTCTCAATACTAGTTGAGTTTATTTGTTTGTTATTATGAATTGAATCAATATATATAAAATTTTATTCATTCATTATCTTCCGCTTTTATCCTCTAGGGTCGCATGTAGAACGTCTTGGGCGCTGGGCACATACACCCAGGACAGGGCGCCATTCTATCGCTAGGCACACCCTCACTCACACAAAAACACTCTATACGGGGCAATTTGGAGAATTCAAATTGATCCATGTTGATCCATGTTTTTGGACTGTGGGAGAAAACTGGAGAACCCGGAGGAAACCCACGGGGGACATGGGGAGAACATGGAAACTCCACCCAGATCGGGATTCGAACCGTGGATCCCTAGCGCTAAGAGGCGAACGTGCTAACCGCTAAGCCACCGTGCCGCATATATTAAATTTAATGAAGATAATTTTTCCAACCAAATAACAGTCCAAAGTTAACTTCATTAAACCTCTTTAATACAATTTTTGGTATTAAGTTCTTTAAAGTTTTATAGGCTGAATCCTCCTCTCCTAGCTTCTGTCAGGTGGTACAATCCAAATATTGGCTTTACCCTCTTAAATGATTAATATCTGGTTGGTCCGAGACAAATAGGCTTAGTATTTTAACTTAACAACTCACCATCTGTTCAGATGATTTATTGTTATGCATTTTTGTTTTTATCTGTTCTTTTAATAAAATACAGAAGCAAATTTGAAAAGCTGGTTTAATAGAAACCGGTTTTCTTATGTTTTCTGGCATTTTCACATTCATTATGCTTAGTATTTCATGAAAAAAAAACATTCCAGCAAAGTACTAATTCAGATGGACAGGCGTTTTGTTAAATTAATGAAAAATGTGGCTTTTGAAAAGTAAAAGTTCACAGATTTAGGTAGATAGCTTATACCACCAATTTTTCTCAAAAGCTCCATTTAATCCCTTTTTAATGTTCAGTCAGTTTATGCGAAAGAAGAAAAAGGTGCGTCAGACATGTATCCAGCTGTGATCTACACAGATGTCAATGTGTGACGGCATGGAAATGACAAATCTTCTCTCAAAAAGCCTGAAGATCAAAACAAAGTCTGATTTAGTGCCATATCCATCTCCACATGGATAAACACCAGACAGCATTGATTTCAAAGAATCTTATATGTTTTTGTTTTGTTTTGTTTTTCTCCTTCCACGTAAATGTATGTAAATTGGTTGATCTGACATATTATCTTCAATGGCTCCATATATCTTAGTGCTAAATCTCACTGGCAGAGTGCCACATGGTATTATTGGAAAACTGCCCATGGCAGATGCTTATCAAAGACATGAAATGGTCTGTCATCAGGAAAATATAGGCCAGGTCCTGACTGACCCTTTCTGTTTTGCTGTTGTCTTCTAAAGAGAATAAGAATTGGAATAAGATGTTTGTTTTTTGTTTTTTTTTGCACAAAACAGACCCATGAACAATAAAAAAATTACTACATGCCTTTTGCTCCATGCACAGGGCACAAGGTGTCATATTTCCATCCTCGTGATAGCAAAGACACGCTACATCAATCTGCATGGTGAGCAGTTGCCAAAGATTGTTAAAACAGGGTGCATATATTGCATGTGTTTGACAGACCTGTTTGGAGAATTTTATAATTTTATCCATCCATCCATTATCTTCTGCTTTATCCCCTTTTAGGGGTAGGGGATTCCCCATGCCCATCCAGGGCATATGGGGGTTCCCCATGCCCAACCAGGGGAGAACATTTCAGGCGCTGGGCAGATACACCCAGGACAGGGCGCTAATCTGTGCTGGGCACACACTCACTCACACAGACACACAAACGCACTCTATTTGGGGTAATTTGAAGAACTCAGTTGACCTTGATCTATGTTTTTGGACTGTGGGAGGAAACTGGAGAACCTGGATGAAACCCACACGGACACGGGGAGAACATGGAAACTCCACCCAGATTGGAATTCGAACCAGGAATCCCTAGCGCTGAAAGGTGAACGTGCTAGCCACTAAGCCACCATGCCACCCTTTTTCTAATTTTATAATTTATCAAATTAAAAGAAAAACTGGTTCAGAATTGGAAGCAAAATTGATATATTCAACCTACCTGCATAAAAAAAAGCCCACATCCATGTAAAAGATTATGATTTTAGTCAGATTTTGTGTCAGACTGTCAATAGACTTTTTTGTGTAAAACGTATAAAATACCACCTGCTCTGTATTATATATTTTAGTAAATAACTTGTTTATCTGCACATTGTTTTGTATTACTAAAGTTGTATAGGTGTATTATAAATGAATGTAAATTTATTACTAATAAAATAATGTTTTACAGCTTTTTGTGTACTGTATTGTGTTTCCTTTTGGTGTAGTTAACAGCACTAATAACAAATTAGTTTGATTACAAAACTATGCTTAATAGGTTAGACTCTAAAGCAATAGACCTTTAGCACAATTTTTTATTTATTTATTTTTTTTTATAAACATAGGTGATTGAGACAAGGGCCTTTCAGTTAGCAAATATCTTCTATTAGCAAATTTCCCTCTGGCATTATAAGTATTCATTATTCTAAATGTAATGTATTATTTGTAAATATAAAGAGGCAGGTTGGAAGTCCGGTAAACTTTTTTCAAATGAAATAAAAACGAACCAAATGAAAGAACACCAAACGAAGCAATGGACTCCAGGAAACTGCGGAGTGGGCGGCCAGACTTCAATGATTGTCTGATGTCACTTCCAACGAGCATGGAAACTGGGTCAATCGACGTCTTCCAATGACGTGGGAAGATGACCTAGGTAAGAGCGTGCGTGTTCCTCCGAGTACCTGATGTTGAGAAAGAGAGAACAGATAGCGGGGCAAGCCCCAGAGCTTAGCCGAGTAACTGTAGACACTAAGATCTTTCGCATCCCTGCCGGCTAAATAGGAGGAATTGTGGGAGGAGGAAGCATGTGCACCTGCACTTAATAATCAGGCGATTTGTCCCTGTGCCAAACCCGGAAAAACAAATGATGGTTGATTAGCATAATTCTTGACATTACCCTTCCCGGAATGGGTGCCCTGGATCAGTGTACCAGACGAGGACATCCTCTGGGACAAGGGGCAGGCCTTCTCGGGAAGTTAAGATGGAACTCTCAGATGAGCTCTTTGTTCTCGGCATAGACCCAACTATGCTTCTCCGGGTCAAAACCTTCCCACTCCACCAAATACTGTAGCCCCCCCGTTAGGCTTATGGGAATCAAGTAACAAGGACACCGAATACAATTTCGGATCATTCTCCCTTAAGGCCTCGGTATTCGATTCCCTCTACATATCCTCTCGTGGACCTGTTATGAAGGGTTTGAGGCGTGCCACATGGAAGGTTGGATGGATGTGCATGGAACGGGGTAGTTTAAGGCGGAAAGCATTGGTGGAAACTCGGGTAACGCGTGCGCAATTTAGGAGGGGGCCCAGGTAGCTTGCAGGTGCCCTGACGACATCGGATGTCCGAAGTACTGAGCCAAACCATATCTACAGGTTGAAACTGGGGCGTGGAACCTCGTGAACGATCGGCTGCGTATTTGGTACATCGAACCACAGTCTCAATACGTTGGTGTACCTGCCACCAGACCTCACCACTGCGACAAAACCATGTGTCAACACCGCACACTCTGTAGGTGTGTTGTCCCAAGGCTGGTACCCAAGAAGGCACTAGTAAGGAGTGAGATCTGTGGGAGTGGGAGTACCGGAGAGAATTTTGAGCGATTCCTGCCCAGGGCAAATACCGGGACCAATCCGCGGGATTCAGGTGGGTGTAGATGCAGAGGAATTTGCTTAACTCCTGGTGTGTGCGTTCGCATGCCCTATTGGACTCAGTGTAAGGCTAACTGAGATTCCCAGTTTCTCCATGAACGCCCGGCGGACTGCTGAGGGGAACTGCACCCCCCGATCAGATATCCTCCAGGATACCAAATGTGGTAAAGACGCGTTGAAACAGCAGCTCAGCTGTCTGAAATGCCGTGGGTATACCAGTGAGAGGGAGGAACCGAACAGTACGCGTGAACCAGTCGAGGACTACAGATCACAGAGTAGCAATTCGACGAAGACAGTCCTGTGACAAAGTCGATGAAAATGTGGGACCAGGGACGCTCGGGAACATTAAGTGGTACCAGTTTGCTGCTCTGCGAATATGCTGTTCCACCTCCCACTGGTGCACCTGGAGAATGGCCTGTCCAGATCGGAGTCAGATTCCGTGGACTCACATATGTGTGAGAGTGCGTCTGTGCACCCCGGCTGAAACGAGATCTGCAGGTTGAAGTTATTAAAAAATAACGACCATCTAGCTTGTCGCGCATTCAGGCATTTTTGCCAGTGTTAGGAAATCTCAATTTCCTCGATAAACCTTTTCTGAAGGCATCAAAAACCATAGTACAGTTGATTTCAGAGTTATTCGAATCAAGCGGTTTATTTATGACAAACCGAGTCAAAGCAGTGTTTTCTTCCAAGGCAATCCGACTCTGATCTCAGCACCATACCAGTCTCACCAAGACAGAGCCCCGATGTTCAGTTGCTGACTCTATTTATTGTACAAAGCATTACTCGTCCTGCTTTTTCTAAAACAACTTGTCGAAGGAGTTCTATGGGGGGGGGGGGTGAACGCCTTACCGCTCGGTGCCCTTGAGCCTTATCCGCCAGACACCAGATGTCTCTAGGTTCATGAATTATCTAGGCCTTGGGCAACCGCCAGATAGATTGCCCCATCTCATTATCGAATGCGCACATCCTCTTGAACATGAAGTACTTTTGCGTGTGCTCTGCTACTGGGTAATGTCTTAAAAGGAAAAAAAAGAGAGATAGAAAAATGAAAAAGAAAATTCATACATGGAAACAAGATGGGTGTTGGGTGTTATTAAGCATAACTGATTTCTTGTCCTCTGGCTCCTCATCTCCAGAGCCCAATTTAACGGTCCTCAGTCCTCAGTCCTTCAGGAGACAGCTCTTTTATATATATAGGCTATTATTTTTAAAAGAAGCGGGTAATAAATGCAGCAGTGTTGGCAGCAAACGACCGTGATAGCAGAAAGTGCTAGCGTTAGCGGCTAAAAACGCTAGCAACAATGCCGCGATTGGAAGAATAGTGAGTGACAAAAAGCGGAATAAATTCTATGTAATAACGATGAAGTAGCTGTCAAGAAAAAGTAAAAAAGTAACTAAATAATTAGTTATATAACACTTCATTTAATAGTTAAACTTAACAGAGCTAGACAGCGCAGGTAAGCATCTACACACTGACTGCGTGGCAGGAAGTGACGTCTACACCGTCACAGCTTACCTCGATCAAAAAGCGGCTGCGCAAATGAAGCGCAGAGCCGCAGCGCCTTAACGCGCAGAAGGGAGCCAGGCACACAGGTAGCAGAAACACATATTATTAAAGGTTTTGGGACACCAAAAACCACGAGGTACAAATAACGAGCGAACATAAAACTACACGTGCACGGAGGAGGGGGAACACGGCAAAAAAAATACAAAAACACCCGATCACGTGCACAACAATAAACCAATCAAAGGAACGAGTTAATGAACTAAATAAACGACCATCAATGAAAGTTAATTAACTCCAAGAACAGAAGAGAACAGAACAGAAGAACAGGTGCCCTAGGCACCTGTTGCAGTACCCCCGCCCATATCGCGCAACGGGGGGACGCGACCAAGGGAAAAAAAAAATTCCCGGGGGGCGGGAGTCCTCTGCCCTCCTTGAGCCAGGCTTGACAGGCGCCTTCTGGTGGCCTGGCCCGGAGAACGAGGCGCGGCAGGCGCCCACTGGCTGTGCAGTTCGGTGGGTGCCCTCTGCGGTTGAGGAGTGAGGTGTGCCTTCTGGCTGCATGTCGAGGTGGGCGCCCTCTGCGGACGAGGCATTGAGAGCGCCCCCTGGCTGTGTGGTCCGGTGGACGCCCTCGACGGACGAGGGGTGGGCCACGCCCTCTGGCTGCGTGGTCCGGTGGACGCCCTCGGCGGATGCGGAGTGGGCCACGCCCTCTAGCTGCGTGGTCCGGTGGGTGCCCTCTAGCTGCGTGGTCTGGTGGACGCCCTCGGCAGCGTGCGGCCCCTGGTGGACGGGCTGGGCGGCGTGCGGCCCCTGGTGGATGGGCTGGGCGGCGTCACCCCCACCGCTACACCCAACAACAGAGCCACAGACGTAAACAACATGGGGAAGACAGACTGGACAGACGAGACAAGGGGATGGACCACATTCACGCCACATGCATCCACATTTACGTGACTGACCCGCAGTGCGCGTACCCAGCTCAGCAGCTGCACATCTCGCAGGCTGCGTCTTGGCTCCGCGCAGGCGGCGTTCGCCACGCTCGGGTCTCGCAACAGGGGCTTTGTTGAACCGAACTGGACCATCAGTCCAGAACTCCTCAGAGATAAGAAGGGTGCGTACGGGCAGAATATGCTCATACAGGTACGACTCGCCCACCTCGTCATCGGAGATCTCGATCAGATCAAGACCCTCCTCTGCGCAGAGCGACTCAAAACCATACCTCCACATCCATTCATCATCGAAGTCGTACCACTCTGACACCACTGACTTAGAGCCGTCCTTACGGGACGGCAGGCTTCACATACCGGCGCACTCGCGGACACGACGGAGGGCGCCGTGAGAACGAGGGTTTACCGCCCCCGCAAAGAAAAATTTTAAAAAGCCTTACCTGGGCTCTGGACTCCCCAAATTGATTGGCACGTCGTTATGTCACACTTGCTTACCTCGATCAAAAAGCGGCTGTGCAAAAAACATGAGGTACAAATAACAAGCGAACATAAAACTAGACGTGCACAACACGGAGGAGGGGGAACATGGAAACTAAATACAAAAACACCTGATCACGTGCACAACAATAAACCAATCAAAGAAACGAGTTAATTAACTAAATAAATGACCATCAATGAAAGTTAATTAACTCCAAGAACAGAACAGAACAGAACAGAAGAACAGGTGCTTTAGGCACCTGTTATAAAAGTTAAACACATCAAACAAACTTCAATTTTTTCTATTCTATACAAATTTTTCTATTCTATTCTATACAAATTGCACCCACATAGGTTTAATAAACTCATATTTCTCCTGTTCAATGTAAAATTTGATAATTAGACCGCCTTCAGTTCATGACCTGGAGGAAAAATAAATATCAATCAATTTATAAACAACAATGCTGCAAAAAAGTCATTACATTATATTTTTTTTCAGGTCGGAGTTTGAGAAAATGTTTTGCCAAGACACAAATAAGACAAATAATTAATCTCATAATTTTGTCCTTATTAGTTAATGTCAGTCACTCCGGTCTAGTGTAGTTAATTATCAGTCAAATCTTTATCCTTTATTAAACAAAAATTGTACTCGGTCCATTTTATGCTTTGTGATTGAATATATACATATATATTTTTTCATGTTAAAAGAAGTGTTATTTATTTAAGAAAGATAATAGGAAAAGCAAAAGAAAATGAGAAATCCTACCCCACTCTCTGACTAGTTTTTAGAAAACTTCACTATTATGGAGACCTTCAGTTGCTTGTTTTAAAACAACAATCTCTGATAATAGTGCGGACGTGGGTCTCTGTCGACGTGGCCTTATTAAAACGGATAAATAGAAGACAAAAGTTGTAGTGGAAGATGTACATCTGAACTGACCCTTCCAAATGTAAACGTATTCATTCTTGACTTGATATAATCAGCGTAATAAGATATCATAATAAGACATAATAACAGTAGAAAGTTATTGATAGGTATATACAAACACAAATGGTTAAGATGAATCACTCATACACAAAAATCATAATTCTCGTTCACAATACCCCCCTTTGATTCATTTTAATCATTCAATAGTTCTAACAAATTAATAAGTTTTCGAGTGGTTCTTCTTTTAGGTACCACTTGTTTACATTATTTAAGTCTTGTTTTGGAGGCCTTGTGACCTTGCTCTGCCAGATGCTTCAACAGAGTCAAAGTTACGTCTTTACATATGGTCTGGGTTGGTGCTGCCACCAACATTTCAAAAATCGATCTCTGTCTGACTGTCAAAGTCTTATGAGTCCTGTGGCCCATTTTCTGTCATATATTAGTTAAGTTATAAGTTAAAAATACGTTTGCTAGGTCTACAATGGTAAACCACACATGTTCTAGGGTAAGGTTCTGGAATATTCCATAAAGGTCAGGTACTGCAATCCCCTTAAGTGATTGTTACTTGATTAAGCAACTGTTAGGGGCTGCACTAATACTTTTCCCAAGAAACCAGTTGTTTTTGATAGTTTTGTCAGACAGATAACTTCCCCACATTTGATTCGTGAGCACTGATGTCCCTGTTCCGACCCCCAACTCCTCGCCCTCTCCCGTACTGTGGGCGTTCTCTCACGAAAAGACCCAGTCGGCCACACGAGTAGCACTCATTTCTTCCCATTGTTTTGTTGTGTCCCCCATTCCTGGGTCTCACAACATTGTCGGACACCGAGAGCCCCACTTTTTGTATCAATTCAACCAAGACAAAGACCAAGACATAGTTCCTTTCTCAACGGTCTCACCGGGTTGACCCACCATTATTTTACACTCATGAGATTGTGTTTTGATTCTACATTCTTGCTTGGTTGAGGGCAGGGCGAGGTACAGGGCTAGCACAACATTAACCCTAGGAGGAGCAGTTGGTTGTATGGGAGGAGCGCTAGTAGGGGAAGGTATGTGGGGAGGAGGGTTAGAAGTAGGAATGGGTTCCTGCTTCACTTCCTGTTTCTCACCAGTTGACTCTACATACTTGCTCTGGCTCTCTGTAATTATCACCATGTGTTCCATGATTATTCTTACCCATATCTGCTCGTTCTCTGCTTTTGTAGTCCTCGATTTAACCGCTAATCTTCTCAACCCACTCGCACCTTTTTCCTCCTTTTCTACAGCATCAACTCTCTTTGGCATTACAGACAACAAATGTTCATGCCCATCCTTGCCCAACGGCGGGGCAGTATCAGTGGGGTAAAACCCGCGCCACACCACATTAAACATTTTCTTTATCACTTTCTTCACAGGATGAGTTACTTTTACTCTCTCCAACACATCCTTTTTGACTTCACCAGCAGTCAACTTCCCCATTTTAATTCACACACGAGCTCTCACACACTCCCGTACAACTCCCTCTATTCAACCTCTCTTGTGCGTCCACGAGCAATATCCCACAAATGCAGTTGCTTTATTGTTGTATGCTGAATTTTACCTATATTTCACTTATATTTCTCTTTTATCCGCGGTCACCAGTGTCCCCTCATAAACTTCTTTACTTAAATCAAACTTAATTTACCATCCTCTGGGACCTGAACCCACCAGGACTGAACAATTAAATTTTATTTATGGGTCTTTTGGGACTTGAACCCAATCACCTTGACCAATTTACATTTACCTAGACACTGTGAATTTACAACAAATTTAGAAGTGTTCAATACCCGTATTGTGCTCTGCAGATTTGGACTTGAGCCCCCTGGGAGCAGCTTAATTCGACGAGACTGGTCAGTTAGCGACTGAACACACACTGGGAGCTACCCCGTTCGTCTCAGTAACACAACTACAGGATTCTCATAATCCCTTGGTTTTATAATATAATTTATATAATTTTCAGTAAAACCCAGCATTCAACAATTTTTCAAAACACAATTATAATCTATACATATAAAACCACAAAGCCTTGGA
This sequence comes from Corydoras maculifer, assembly GCA_019802435.1. NCBI lineage: Eukaryota > Metazoa > Chordata > Actinopteri > Siluriformes > Callichthyidae > Corydoras > Corydoras maculifer. The sequence continues at coordinate 522,012 of JAFMOD010000971.1, forward strand.
AGAACACAACACACTTCAACACTTAAATGTATGCACTCAAATTCAGTTAACAATTCCAATTGTATTAATATAATTCAGATTCCAACTTATACACTCATTTAGCCTTATACACCACTTACACCTAAATATATTGTTTTTCAGCTAAATATAGGACAAGGGTCCTTTCTTACCTTATTGGCCGGCCTGTGAGTATCGGGTAAGTTCTATCGTTGGAATCAAACATTCATTCAATAGGACCCAATTATCTGCACTGCAATCAACGACCATCCTCAACCATCCTCTGCCACCAATTGTTAGGAAATCTTTTCCTCGATGAACCTTTTCTGAAGGCATCAAAAACCACAGTACAGTTGATTTCAGAGTTGTTCGAATCAAGTGGTTTATTTATGACAAACCAAGTCAAAGCAGTGTGTTCTTCCAAGGCAAGCCCAAGATCGCGATCCGACTCTGATCTCAGCACCACACCAGTCTCACCAAGACAGAGCCCCGAAGTTCAGTTGCTGACTTTATTTATTGTAAAAACCTTCCCTCATCCTTCTTATTCTAAAACAACTTGTTGAGGGGGGAAGGGGGGGGTGAACACGCCGTTCCTTCCCTTATCTGGGGGAGCTCGATACCGCTCAGTGCCCTTGAGCTTTATCCGCCAGACGCCAGATGTCTCTAGGTTCATGAAATATCTAGGCCTTGTGCAACCGCCGGCTAGATTGCCCCATCTCATTATCGAATGCGCTCATCCCCTTGAACATAAAGTACTTTTACGTATAAATCTTCAAATTTTGTCCCTTTACCAGTTTAAATATGTTTTTTTTATTTTATGTAATACTTAAATGGTAAATTGCTAGTATTAATAATTGCTAGCACAGCTTCGGCTTAGTTTTTGCATTCTTTTCCTTTTTTTGCTTTTCTTTTTTTTTTGGTAGGGGTACACTAAGGCCAATTCATTTTCTGTTTAGTCCTCGTTAACTTGCCTGCTGAATATTTGGATGACCATTGCCTGTACGAAGCAACCTGACTCAAACAAAAGTTAGATAGAAATAACAAAGGAGCAGCAGTGTGTATAATTGGACTTGTTTTAGGGTGGTTTTTACCTTTCAGTCCGGCACCATTCTGTGAAAGAAGTAATACAGTGAATAATATTGCGGTTTGGAACTGAAACACCTATTGACTCTATATGAGAATAATGTTGAGATTTTATGGTATTTAAGAAAGACAACAGATAAGAATAAAATTGAAGTTGGGTATTAGGACATCAGCAGTAAAATATACAACTGGCCTCTTTGATCACAGAGGGATCACATCACATTGTCATTTCAAACACTTCCACTAAGATCTGATTGAGCAGTGCAAGGCAGGAATGATCAGTCAGATAATGTACCATGTTAGAGAAAAAAGATTTAAAGCAAGACACAAAACAAGAACAATAAATAAAACCAGCAAAATATTGAGAACAATGGACAGGTAGTAGGTTTCCAACCAGCCAACAGACTCCTGAACCGATTGCAAGTTGAGCCACGAATAACAGAGGGTCAGAAATTACTTCACGCATGTAAGTTATAACACTTAAAATGTTTTTGAATGAAACAAACACAGTAAAACAGCACAATGACCTAAAAACTTACATACTGTAAGCTACCCTTCTCCACTAAGTAAGGTGTTCTGTAAGGAAAGGTTTCCTCGGTGTTCCTGCTGCCTGAACGTAGACTGTCTGTCAATGTCCTCATAGATTCTGGGGCAGAGGAGAATCTAGTTGACATTGACTTTGCCTTGCAAACAGGCACTTTTTCCATTGTCCTCCCCTCTCCACCCTGTTGCCTTAGATGGCCGACGTCTCTCCCCCATCACCGATCATACCCAACCTGTCTGTCTGCTCATAGACGGCAATCATAGGGAAGGCTAAAGCTTTGCTAAGTTTCAGTCCCCAGATGCCCCAGTCATCTTAGGGTTTCTCTGGTTAAAGACTCATAATCCCCATCTGGATTGGGTTCATGCTAGGTTTCTTACTCCTCCTGCCTTCGTGTGGTGGTACCCCCCAGTGCTGTACCTAATGGTGACCACCACGCCACGGTGGATCTCTCTCTGATCCCGGAAATATATCATGATCTGGGGGAGGTATTCAGCAAAGACAGGGCCCGCCAGCTTCCCCCTTATAGGTCTTATGACTGTTCCATTGATCTTTTACCCGGTGCTCCTCTCCTGTCCAGTCGGCTGTCCCCTTATCTTGCCCTGAGAGGGAGGCAATGGAGAAATACATTTCCGAATGTCTCACCACGGGTTTGATCCAACCTTCCACCTTCCCTGTACGGGCTGGCTTTTTCTTTGTAGCTAGGAAAGACGGCATCCTACGACCATGCATTGACTATAGGGGTCTGAATAACATCATGGTCCCCTACAAATACCATCTGCTGCCAACATCTTCGTATTTGAGTCACTGCAGGGAGCCACAGTATTTTCCAAGTTAGACCTGTGCAATGCTTACCATCTGGTCCGCATTCGTAAAGGAGATGAGTGGAAAATGGCATTTTACACTCCCAGTGGTCATTACGAATACCACGTGGTTCCTTTCGGCCTCAGAAACGCCCCCGCGGTATTTCAAGCGTTGGTCAACGACGTGCTCAGGGACTTCCTCGATTGGTTTGTCTTCGTTTACTTAGACGATATTTTGATATTCTCGTGTAACTTAAAAGAGCATGTGCAACACGTGTGTTAGGTCCTGAACCGCCTATTACAGAACCGCCTCTTTGTAAAGGCTAAGAAATGCAGTTTCCATCAACAGACCGTAGACTTCCTGGGGTTTGTGGTGTCTCCGGGGGCTATCAAGCCCGACCCCAAAAAGATCTGGGCCATCTGCGAGTGGCCGTGCCCCACTTCCAGGACTAAACTGCAAAGGTTCCACGGTTTCGCAAATTTTTATCGACGGTTCATCCGGAACTATAGCACTATCACCACTCCCCTGACTGCTCTCACTTCCACTAAGGTGCCGTTTCAGTGGACGGCAGAGGCCCAAGCAGCCATGGACCATCTCAAGTCTCTGTTCACGTCAGCCCCCATTCTTGTTCAACCGGACCCATCCAAACAATTCATTGTAGAAGTCGACGCCTCTAGCACGGGAGCAGGAGCCGTGCTCTCCCAACGGACCGACGAGGGCCACCTTCATCCTTGTGCCTTCTTCTCGAGGAAATTCTCCCCTACCGAAAGTAGGCAACCGGGAACTTCTTGTGGTCAAACTGGCCCTGGAGGAATGGCATCACAGGCTGGAGGGGGCTGAACAACCATTCATTATGTGGACGGACCATAAGAACCTGGCGTACATACAGACGGCAAGGAGACTGAACTCACGGCAGGCACGGTGGGCTCTCTTTTTTGGGCGTTTTAATTTAGTAATCACATACCGACCCGGTTCTCGTAATGCCAAGCCTGATGCCTTGTCTCGGCTCTTCTTCCTGAAAGAGTCCCTGCTGAGTAATGACACCATTTTACCCTCCAGTTGTGTGCACGCAGGTGATTCCTGGGAGGTCCAGAAAACCATCGAGAAGGAACTCCTTAAGGACCCGGACCCCGGACAAGGCCCACTGGACCGCACTTTCGTTCCCTCCGCCGCCCGCCCCGCCGTTCTCAAATGGGCTCATGAATCCCGCTGGGTGTGCCACCCGGGTCTGTCTTGCACGGAGGACATCATCTGATGACGCTTTTGGTGGCCTTCCCTTTCATTCGTCAATTCATCAACGCATGTTCTGTATGTGCCCGCAACAAGGCCTCCCATCAGTCACCCTCTGGACTCTTTCTGCCGCTCTCCATACCTGGACGCCCTTGGTCCCAATTCGCCCCCTGACTTCGTCACTGGGCTGCCGAACTCTAGGGGCAACACTGTCATACTCACCATCGAAATCAGTACGCCTCTTGGCTCTTCCCGGACTACCATCGGCCCTTGCAACTGCCAGACTGGTCTTTGAGCATGTCTTCAGGGTCTTCGGCATCCCGGTGGACATCGTGTCGGATCGAGGCCTACAGTTCGTCTCCCAGGTATGAAGAGCCTTTTTCCGTTACTTCGGCACGTCTCTGTCGCTAACCTCTGGTGGGCACCCACAGTCGAATGGTCAGTTGGAAAGGGCCAATCAAGTAGTGGTGACCACCCTGCGCTGCGTGTCAGCCCAGCACCATGAATGCTGGAGCGAACACCTCCCCTGGGTCGAAAACGCCATCAACACAGCAGGTCTCCGTTCGAGGTCGCCCTGGGCTACCAAACACCGCTGTTTCCGGAGAAGCAGCACGAGATTTCAGTCCCCTCGGTCAGCCAGCACATCCGTCGGGTGTGGAAGAACAGGCGCATTGCGCGTCGCCAGGCCCAGGCCCAGGCCACGTCCATGTCCTCCACCAACCACCAACGCCGCCAAGCCCCTGCCTACAAGGTAGGACAGTTGGTCTGGCTGTCCACCCGCAACATCCCCTTGAAGACTGAATCCCGCAAACTGGCCCCTCGCTTCATCTGACCTTTCCCCAACTCCAGAGTCATAAACCCTCCAGCCGTCCATCTCCGCTTGCCCCGTCATATGTGCATACACCCCACCTATTGTGTCAATAAATTAGTTATTAATTAAATTCCGTGCTTTATTATTAGCTCTAACTGCCTTACTTGTCTGTTTCTTTTGAGGTGTGACCGGCTTCCTGGAGATCTTCATCCATGGCTCTGCCGACAAGCACTGATGGAACCTGAATATCCATTGGACTGGCGGTCTTGCAGGACGCTCGCTTAATGGACTCACATATAGTTTTCCAGTTTTTAGTTTTTCCATTTGTTAAATGTCTCTCATGGCTGTCCTACATTGTTGTTGCTGCCTGGCCGCTCAAGGAGGATGAGTCCCCCACTGAGTCTTGGTCCTCCCAAGGTTTCTTCCTTGAATAACAACAGAAAAGGGAGTTTTTTCTTGCCACTGTCGCTTCGGCTTGCTCTTTGGGGGGTT
>JAFMOD010000971.1:530566-552939 GCA_019802435.1 Corydoras maculifer
AAACGCTAGCAACTACTCCGCGATTTGGAGAGTAGTGAGGGACAACAAAGCGGAATAAATGCTATGTTATAGCGATGGGGTAGCTGAACAGTAAAGCGAATGTAAAAAAGTAACTAAAAGTAACTAAAAAACTAAAATAACACTCAATTTAGTGGTTAAGCTTAAGAGAGCTAGACAACGCACGTCCGCATCTACACACTGACTGCGTGGCAGGAAGTGAAAAACCCCTGATCACCCCTGCCCCACGTCTCATCGATGGCCAGCCTGCATACACGGTATGACACCTGCTGGACTCCCGCCACCGAGGCAAGGCGTCCAATACCTGGTGGACTGGGAGGGGTACAGTCCAGAAGAGCGCTCCTGGGTTCCCCGTGCCGCCATCCTGGATTCCGCCCTCATCAAGGACTTCCACCACAGGTGCCCTAGCAAGTCTTCTTAGGGTGCCAGGAGGCACCAATTAAGGGGGGATTATGTTATGGTTCATCATGTGGTGTGGATGTATTGGGTAACCACGCCTCGTAATTCTGTCCACCTGGGTGTAATCACGTACTCTATTTAAGTCACGCCGTCCTGTCTCTTGTCGCCAAAAGGTCCTGTGCTCTCTGGTGGAACCTGCGGTTTAGAACACGGCCCAGCTGACGTCCACACCGCCAACGCTGGGACGCAAGCCACCATCTCGGCACTTTCGTGTTCTTCGCCAGCGCGTCATACTCCCATGCGCTGTTCCCCAGTTGTGTGTGAATAAACTCTGTTTGACTGTACCTCTGCCGCAGACTGATTGTTCCGAGTAGCAGATCCACCACGCTCCGGTCTTTAGACCGTCACACGACCATGTGAAAACCAACAGCAACCAATGAAAATAACATTAACTAAATGAGAACCAAAAAACAAAAATTACTAAAAGAAAGTGAAAACAGGTGAGGAGTGCCTAGCACTCCTTACATGTAGTGGCATGCTCCACAAGACTTTAGCGTGCTTGGACATGGGAAAGACCTTGTTGGGCCTAAGCGGCTGCGAGTCCTAAGCGGCTGCGATTGCCAGAGAGTCCTTAGTGCGCAGGATCGCCAGAGTCTTTAGCGGGAGCAATGGTGGTGACTATTGCCTTCCAGGCTATCGGTGGGTGTTCTTGCTCTCCTTTGCCTTGAATAGTAGAAAGACAACCTCACATTCATCACACCACATGCACATCGGGCACCGTACGCACATCGGGCACCACAGACATGCCCCCAACGTCCATTCTCACCCCACACGCGAAGGTGGGGTTCTACTGAAAGGACCTCTACATCTGTGCCGTTTTCTGCGCTTGTGCTGGCATATAGGCTGGTGAGTCTGGGGGTGCTTAATTGCACACCTTGAGAAATCAGGCCCTGACCCATCAGAGGTTGGTGACAGAGAGGGAAGGGAGACTGTCAATGTCTGGGGCAGATGTAGGGTAAAACATAACAAAAACAGGGATGTTTTATAGACATGGGACTGGCACGAAGGTTTCGACGATTCAACGGTTTCTTAAAGCAAGAACAGCAGACCACAACTCGGTAGAAAGGAGCAGGATGTGGGGGGGAAGAACCTGCTCCAACTGAAATGACAAATCATCCTCGGAGTCGAGACTCTCCTCACTGCAGTTAGGTTCAGTTTTATGACGAGACACGATCTCCTCGTCCTACCATATTATAGTTTAATTACTTTAAAGTGACTTCTATATCCACAATCCTCATGATGTTCTGCCTATGTCCATTTTCTACAATTTTTCCACAAAGTACTTTGCACATCAGCTCAAAACAGTTATGTCAAAAAGATAGGGCCCTCTTATATTCATTTTTTGCTGAGTTGGTTGATAAGACTGGACTTGGAAGCACATTTTGCACTAACATGCTCCAGTAATCCTCTGGTTGCATCGATCTTGTACATTTAATGTATCCAGTCCCAGCAAAGAAGCCTCACGCCATTTATATAATAAACGATCTGAAACGATCGGTCGTGATTTTCGCCAGAACGATCCGATTCAAAAGGGAACCTTTAAGTACCCCTTCAAAAAAAAAAAACATTCTGTCCAACGTGCCCCCGTTTCTTAAAAACGAACTTATTATTCAGAAACTTTCCCGGTTCGGAAAGGTAGTGTCCCCGATTAAAAGGTTTGTTATGATGAAGCACATGATCTCATACAGGAGAGTGGTCTACATGGTGTTGAAGGATAGGGAGGAGCTCAAACTTTCTATAAAGTTCAAAGTAGATGGTTTTGATTAAGATATATATGTGAGTTCAAACACCGAGATGAAGTGCTTCCGGTGTGGACAGATCGGACATCTCATTCGAGATTGTCCAAAAAGTGCAAAACCCAACCCCAGAGAACCAGAAAACCCTGAACAGATGCCCGGATTTGACACTGCTGGACCTGCGGTAGTCGTTTCCCCTGCAGCTGCTGCTTGTTCAGTGGTGGAGGAAATGGTTCCTGCCCCAGAGTGTGAGGTGGATAAGGCAGGTATGTCCATTGCAGGTGATAACAACGGAAATGAACTGGCTCATGAGGTGTGTTCTGAACCTGCGCCACAAATAGAGGAGCCCAGTGTGGAGCCAGGGGTGGTGGAAAGGCACTTAGACACTGAAGATTTAAATGGTGGAGGAACTTTTTTTTAAAGTCCCCGGTAAAAGGAAGAAGTGCATAAATGAGACCAAACAGGCCAAAAGAGAGGTTCCCATGTGTAAAGATGGAGAGTCAGACAGTGATGGCTCTCTGTCTGACTCTCAGGATGAGAAACTCCCAGTTCAGTACACTGCTGAAGACATTAAAAAGTTCCTGAGAGTCACAAAAGGTCAAAAAGGGGTACAGGTAGAGGATTAAAAAAAATCCTAACAAAACTGAGCAAAGTCCACACCGATGACTCGGGTTAACCCCCTCTATTTTAAAAATGTTTTTTACAGTCTTAGTCATAGTTCTCTATCTTTTTTATAAATATGAGTGATATGAAGATAGGAACTTTAAATTTAAATGGGCCAAGAGACTGTAAGAAGAGAGCCATGTTTTATGATCTTTTAAAACAGAAGAGAGCAGATGTGAGTTTTGTCCAGGAGACACACAGTGATTTTTTTTACTGAAAATAGATAAGACACTCTCTCTTTAGCCAGACATGATCGATTTTATTGTTTTAAACATCATTTATCCACTTTTATACGCTGTATATAAAATCTTCAGTTGGTTTTACAGATCATTGTATAGTCCAGTGCACAATCAGAATAGCACAGGTAAAGCCCCAGAATGCATACTGGCATTTTAATACAGCGCTTTTAAATGATGTTCATTTTAAAGAGTGTTTTAGTTATTTTTGGATGGTTTTTAAGACTCGGAAGTCGTCTTTTAAATCATTACAGCAGTGGTGGGACATTGCAAAGATACAGATCAAAATGTTCTGCCAGCAGTACACTCGAAATGTCACTAGTGAAATAATCAGGTCTCTAAAAGAGCTAGAGTCTGAGATTACTAAACACCAGAATCTAGCAGAGACCACAGGAGCTCAAATACACATCAAAACACTGAAAACTAAAAATGAATTAGGCTTTTCTGATAAGACACTTGAATGGTTTCGCACTGGTGTGCCTCAGGGCTCTGTACTTGGTCCTCTCCTCTTCTCACTATACATGACATCACTGAGCACAGTCATCCAGGCGCATGGTTTCTCTTACCACTGCTATGCTGATGACACTCAGTTTCATCTGTCTTTTGCCCCTGACGACACCACCATCTCAAATCGGATATCTGTCTGCCTCACCGACATATCTGTTTGGATGAAGGCCCATCATCTAAAATTAAACTTAGAAAAATAAGAGCTTCTCATTATCCCAGCTAAACCCTCAATCCATCACGACCTGACCTTCCAAATTGATGGCTCCACAATCTCCCCAACCGATTCGGTCCGGAACCTTGGTTTCACAATAGACTCCCACCTTAAACTCTCTGATCATGTTATCAAAACTGCCCAATCCTGTAGACTCCTTCTTTACAACATAAGGAAGATTTGACCCTTTTTGACTGAACATGCTAGCCAAATGCTTGTTCAAGCCCTAAATTTACAGTATAGTTGGTTTTCTCCATGGCTTCTGACTTGTGGTGTTCTCATTTGTAAGTCGCTTTGGATAAAAGCGTCTGCTAAATGACTAAATGTAAGTGTAAATGTGTTCTTAGACCAGGAAAAAGCATTTGACAGAGTAGAACACGAGTACATGTGGAAGGTTCTGGAGGCCTTTGGTTTTAACCCTGGTTTTATTAATATGGTAAAGGTGCTGTACAGTGACAATGAGAGTGTACTGAAGGTTAACGGTGGTTTATGTGCTCCTTTTAAAGTATAGCACGGTATAAGACAGGGTTGCGCGCTGTCTGGGATGCTATATACTTTAGCTATTGAACCACTGCTCTGCATTTTAAGAAATCAAATCTCTGGTCTTCGTATTCCACAAACCAATGCAACAATGTGTGTGTCAGCATATGCAGATGACCTGGTGGTGTTTTTAAACTCACAGAATGACGTGAACATTTTAACTAATGTTTTAAAGGATTTTAGCGTTTTATCATCTGCCAAAGTGAACTGGGCCAAAAGTGAGGCAGTTTTATTCGGGGACTGGAACGGTGGGGGACCTGCACTTCCTGATGGACTGTCATGGAGGACTGGAGGTTTTAAGTATCTCGGGGTACACTTAGGAGGCAGTGAGTGTGAACAAAAGAACTGGGAGAACATTATTGAAAAAGTAACAGGACGTTTAAATAGATGGACATGGCTAGTACCTCAGATGTCATACTGGGGACTTGTACTAGTCATAAACAACCTCGCTGCCTCTGTCATATGGAACAAACTAACGTGTGTGGATCCCCCACCTAACCTTTCAAATAAGATACAGGCAATGTTGGTTGATTTCTTCTGGGACCGACTGCACTGGATCCCTCAGGCTGTCCTCTACCTGCCGAAAGATGATGGAGGACAAGGACTAGTTCACCTGGCCAGCAGGACCACTGCATTTAGACTGCAGTATCTACAAAGACTCCTCTTTGGCCCCAAGAATCTTGTATGGAGGGCAGTGGCATACAGGATCCTTCAAACCGTAAGTGGACTGGGTCTGGACAGAACTTTGTTTTTTATGAACATTACCACTCTGAGCGTCACCAGCTTGCCTGTTTTTTATCATGGACTTTTTAAGATTTTAGGATTTTATAAAGTCACTTTTGAAGGTGATCTGCCTTTGCACTGGCTCTTGGAGGAACCCCCCATCTTCGGATCCTGACTGAATATCAACGTCTCCCCTTCGTTGCACAGAACGCTGATCTCCTTCAGAATCTACACCCTGCGCCGACTACTGAATGCTGCTGTACCTGGTCTGGATCGGGTGAAGGACCTGGCTGCACGGATAGGGGTGAGGTCTACACGTGTTATCGGCCAGCTCCTACAGCGGTGGAGGTCAGCACTCACCTCCAAAGAAAGGATGCTACTCCAGAGCTCTGCAACAGGGGAGGCCAGTCCAGTACAGGAGCATTGTTTCCCCAACACCACCATCACCCCTAAACTGGAGGACTACCAGGGGCCTCTGCTGGACTACGACAAGGAACAAGACATGGACCTGAGCTCAGCCACGGGGAAACTCCTTTATAGAGCCAGTGTACTTATTCTTAATGAGAAAAAACTGGATAACAGAGCTGACACACCATGGAGAGAATTGGTATTGGTAATGACGTAATTGGCATTGGTAATGACGTAAGACCAGAGTGGAGAGCACCGTACAAACCACCGTTAACCAAGTGGGTGGGGGACCTCTAGTGGAGGATCCTTTGTGGTATTATTGCTGTAAATGCTTTTATTTCTGTTTTATTCATTCATTCATTCATTCATTATCTTCCACTTTATCCTATATTAGGGTCGCGGGGGGGTTCCCCATGGCCATCCAGGGGAGAACGTTTCGGGCGCTAGGCAGATACACCCAGGACAGAGTGCCAATCTATTGCTATACACACGCTCACACACACAGACAAGCACACATACACACTCTATATGGGGCAATTTGGAGAACTCAATTGACTTCCATGTTTTCCATGTTTTTGGACTGTGGGAGGAAACCGGAGAACCCGGAGGAAACCCATGCGGACAAGGGGAGAACATGGAAACTCCACCCAGATAGGGATTCGAACCGGTAATCCCTAGTGCTGAGAGGTGAACATGCTAACCATTAAGCCACCGTGCCGCCCATTTCTGTTTTAAACCCAGATTTTAATGACCAGTGTCCTTTCTGTCACCAGAGAGAAACAGTGTTTCATACGTTTTTACTCTGTTTTAGACTGCATCCGTTATTTATCATTTTGAGTGCTGTTTTAAAATCTCTTAATGTGATTTTCACACCACAGGTTTTAATCCTGTGTTTTAAGTATGTCAAAAAACTAAAATATAAATGTCAACTGGTGAACTTTATTTTAGGACAAAGTAAAATGGCTGTTTGTAACAGGTGCCGCGGGCACCTGTTCTTCTGTTCTGTTTTTCATGGTCCTCATTTAAGTTTATTAACTCTTTCTTTTCATTGGTTTGCTTTGTGCACGTGGTCGGATGTTTGTTGTATTTATTTCAAGTGTTCCTCTTCCTCCGTGCACGTCGTTGGTTTTTTGTTTGCTCGCGTTTGTACCTCCTCTGGTTCTTGGTGTGTCTACACCTTTTAAAATAAATTCAGTTATTCTGCTACCTGCATGCCTGGCTCCCTTCAGCGCGTTAAGGCGCTGTGGCTCTGTGAGTGCGTCCACCGGACCACGCAGCCAGAGGGCGTGGCCCACTCCTCGTCCGCCGAGGGCGCCCACCGGACCACGCAGCCAGAGGGCGCCCACCGGACCACGCAGCCAGAGGGCGTCCCCAACGCCTCGTCCGCAGAGGGCGCCGACCGGACCACGCAGCCAGAGGGCACCCACCTGAACACACAGCCAGAAGACGCTCTCCACGCCTCGTCTGCAGAGGTGCCCATCTCGACATGCAGCCAGAGGGCACACCCCACGCCTCATCCGCAGAGGGCCTGCCGCAACTCGTCCTCTGGGCCAGGCCACCAGAGGGCGTCTGCCAAGCCTGGCTCAAGGAGGGCTAAGGACCCTAGGGCACCTGTTTTTCTGTTCTGTTTTTCATTAATTTAATTAACTTTCGGTCATGGTCCTTATTTAAGTTAATTAACTCTTTCTTTTCATTGGTTTGCTTTGTGCATGTGGTCGGGTGTTTGTTGTATTTATTTCCAGTGTTCCACCTCCTCTGTGCACGTCATTGGTTTTTTGTTCGCTCGGTTTGTACCTCCTCTGTTTGTTGGTGTGTCTACACCTTTAAAATAAATTCAGTTATTCTGCTACCTGCGTGCCTGGCTCCCTACAGCGCGTTTAGGAGCTGCGGCTCTGTGCTTCTTCTGCGCAGCCGCTTTAGGTCAAGGTAAGCGAGCGTCACACTGTTTACATCAGCAGGAAAAACAAAACTGCACAAGCGACTGATGCTGATGTGATCAAGATTTTTAGCCGACTGGTAAAATCTAGAATTTTATTTGATTTTAACTTTTATAAATGTATGAATGATTTAGACACTTTTAAATCAGTATGGTGCTGCGGGGAAGCAGTATGCTCATTTAAAGATGATGAGCTCTGCTTCACACCTGTTTTTACCTAAATATATTTATTCATTCATTCATTCATTATCTTCCGCTTATCCTCTATTAGGGTCGCGGTGGGGTTCCCCATGCCCATCCAGGGGAGAACATCTCGGGCGCTGGGCAGATAGACCCAGGACAGGGCACCAATCCATCGCTGGGCACACACTCACTCACACAGACACACTCTAAACGGGGCAATTTTTTGAGAATTCAATTAACTTGATCCATGTTTTTGGACTGTGGGAGGAAACCGGAGAACCCGGAGGAAACCCACGCAGACACGGGGAGAACATGGAAACTCCACCCAGATGGGGATTCGAACCGGGAATCCCTAGCGCTGAGAGGCGGACGTGCTAACCACTAAGCCACCGTGCCGCCAATATATATTTATTTATACAAAAAATTTTATTTGAACTATAACTATTAATGGTAAAATAAAGTGTCGTTAAACGTCAAAGGTCTCTCTCTCTCTCTCTCTATATATATATATATATATATATATATATATATATATATATATATATATATATATATATATACAGTCAAATATAGCTATTGAATCTAAAACTTATGTTTCTGTGATTTCTTCACAGTTTTAGTTTTTGTGTGTTTCTAGTTTCATTCGGGTTTTTGTTGCTTGTTGTTTTTTTCCTCAGTTAATAACTCATAATGTTAATTAGCACCTCTGTCAGCTTCGTTTGTCACATGTTTCTTTTCACTTCCCAAACTCCCAAAGAACAGGCCGAAGTGACAGTGGCAAAAAAACCTCCCAGTTGTGGTGTTTTTTTAGGAAGAGAACCAAGGCTTTGTGGGGGACCCATTCTTATCCTCTCTTTTTGAAGGAACTTGGAGGAACATTGTGTTTTTTCACAAATGTACAGGTCATGTTGTTTCTTGTCAGCACATCACTTTTAAACTATTACCTGTAATTTCATTTTTTTTAATTATTTTTATCTCACTGTGATGATGTCATAAGTTGAGACACATCACCATCTTCCCACTATAACTAGTAATAGCACTAAAGACTGTGTAGAGTAATGTATTGGCAACTTATCTGGATCTGTTCCTATAGGCGAGGAAGAGCCTATGAGGTTGGGCAGGACAGGGAAGTCTGTACGGAGCACATCACAGAACAGAAAATACATCTGTACGGAAAGAAAATAATGTTCTATGAAACAAAGAGTTGCCATTTCAAATTATAATCATAATTTACCATGTGTGAATAAAGGTTATATGTAAAATATTTATAATCAACATATTATAATACTGGGGCGGCACGGTGGCTTAGTGGTTAGCACGTTCGCCTCGCAGTGCTAGGGATTCCCGGTTCGAATCCCCATCTGGGTGGAGTTTCCATGTTCTCCCAAAAACATGGATCAAGTCAATTGAATTCTCAAAATTGCCCCATATAGAGTGTGTCTGTGTGAGTGAGTGTGTGCCCAGCGATGGATTGGCGCCCTGTCCTGGGTCTATCTGCCCAGCGCCCGAGATGTTCTCCCCTGGATGGGCATGGGGAACCCCACCGCGACCCTAATAGAGGATAAAGTGGGAGATAATGAATGAATGAATATTATAACACTAACATTAAGAAATCCGAGTAGGTTAGTTGCTACCTACCATGTAAACACTAATTACTAATTGTTTTATCTTGGAGGTTGGATTAGGGGTATATAAGATTGATGTTTTGTTGAAAAAGCTAAAAGTGCCTTAAAGAAATGCCTGTAAGCTATTTAAAGCCAGTTGGAACGCTTGGTATTGTTCTTCTTATAAACCCAAGCCCCCTTACTCCATCTGTATGTGCAACAGATATTGCATATATTACGTTTTGTCAGTTTCCGATTGAATTTTGTGCATATAGTCTAAATAAGTCAATTTCAGGTATTCACTTTGCACTAACTACTGTCTCACTACTCACTATTCTTACTACTGTTACAACAACTCCTACTGTCACAGCTATTTCTTTAATGTGTCAGTCTGTAGGTTTTGTCACTTAGACCAATTATCATTCCAAATCAGCTGAATTTGAATCACCGTTCACTCTGGTTGTCTCCACATAAACTCTTCTCGTCATTCCCTATATAAGTTCCTTTCGGTGGTTCAAATGATTTACTCACTATATAAGTTCCTTTGCGTTGGTTTAAATGATTTACCTTGTGTTTGATCTGCTGATATCTCAGGATTGATCCTTTCTGTGTTTCAGTACTTTTCCTCCAGGTGAGTGTCAGCGATCCCCTTTATCGCGAGTCACATCATCATATCTTTTGTGTTATGTTATCCACATTGGTTTTGCATTATTTTTGTGTTTACTATAATTGTATATTTGTGTTTACTGTTCTATATTTCTGTTTGAATTTTTTCTGTTTTTTCATTAAAGTACTGTCTGCATTGGTTTTATTGTATTGTGTTAATCACAGTTTCTTTGAGTCTTTGTGTTATATAAATAACATACTTTTCTCCTACTTTTATTGGTGTGCTTCTCTTCCTTGAGTTCTTCGGTTTACATCGCATCTTAGGTTCAGCATGTTACTTGCTGCCTCTAGCTACAAGGTGTTTCTTGTGTGATGTAGGGGTACACATGACGATAGCATTAACACTAAATTGGTTTACAACCAAACGGCTTCAGCTTTTTTAACATACTTTTGGCAGTAGAATCTTCTAAGATTCAGAACAAAGTGTTTCTTACGCTTTTCTAAAGCTTTTTAATAACATTTTTTAAACTTAACCAAAACCAGCAAATGCCCCTTTATTAAATTGGATGTTTGTATACTTGTTCGGAATACATGTGTTGTATTTCTCTTTACTCATGTGCATTTTCATCATTATTGCAGGTCTCTACTGATATAAATGGCTCTGAAAAACTAACCTCTTTTATTACTATTTAACAACAGGATATTACAGGAAACAGGATATTACAGGAAAGCTCCCACACTGACAAGAAAAACACTTCAGCAGGTGGTGTTAGCAGGCAGGATGTGATTACTCACACTATTATTTCCCTCTTCATTTTTTTTTTTTTTAAAGCTAAAGCTTCATCTTGAACTTGTAATAAAGCAAAGGGATTAGACAAACCCTTTAAATGCAGGCATCCTGGACAATTAAAATAGATTAGACAAACAACATAATTTACAGGTCTAAATAAACATTGATTAACATGTTTCTTGACAAATGTTTACAAGACTGTTGTGGTAGGCTATTTATAAGTAATTTTTATAAATTATCTTTATTTATAAAGAAATGTCAGGTGTAGTATCATTGTAAGATATAATTTGCATACCTTGCACCTTGGTAAAGTGGTTGACATGTCAGCCTCTTAGTACTGGGCATCCAGGTTCGAATCCTGATATAGGTTCAATTTCCATGTTGTTTCTGTGTCCACCTTTTCTCTAGGTTTTCCAGTTTCCTCCCACAGTTATTCTTTGTTATTTTTGTCGGTTAGCCTCACTGACAAGTGTTTTTTTAAGGCTACCTGGCTATTAGTTTCAATCAATCGAATACTTGCATTATGCATGTGAAAATGTTCAGTTTCACTGTTAAACATATTTCTTACCTATAACATTAATGCTAGATTGCACATTTTCGAGTGACCAGTGACTTTTTATTGTGTCCAACCTAAGACACATCAGTGCAATTATCATGTTGTCTATTCATCATTTTAATATGCCACATCAGTGAGGTGGATGGATTATTTCCAGCAAGGAAAAAGTGCTCTGTTAGAAGATTTAGACAAATTTGTGAACATTTTTTGAGAGGTATTTGTGTACATTGAAAAAGTCATTGAACTTGAAAAATGGGAGCAAAAATAAAAATGTTGCATTTATATTTTTGTTAGTATAGTTTAAAATGCAGCTTTATAAACAGCTTTTACATAATTATATAATCCATAAAATTTGACCATTGGTGCCATTTTGCAAACTTTTCCTGAACAATTTTTTCATGCCGTTATTCAACTCTTTAACTCTGTTTTTTATATAATGCATTAGAACATAAATATGCGGGAAAACAGCTTGCTTTTTGTAAAACAAATAGAAACAAAAAGTGACAACAGAGGCAGATTGAGATAAAGAAGAAAATTTAAGACAAAATAAACAAATATCAGCAGGACAGCAGTTTAAAGAGAGAAAGGAAAGTGTGTAGCCATTTTTCTCTTTGTTTACAAAAGCGACTCTTATCAGCAGACAGCTTATCACAAATGGGCTATATAAGAGATCACACTGCTTCATCAAGTACATCCATTTAACTTCCTATATCTCTTCTACACTGTTTTTATTTTCCTCTCTCTCTCTCTTCTCTTTCAACCAGTGAAGAATCCTATGCTACGACCAGGATATGAGAGTTTCATGCCACTGCAACCAGGGTAAGCCAAGAATTACAGCAAAATTAGAAGTTAATTAAAAATAATTAATTCAGAATGCATAGCACAAATCTGAAATTAAATAGGTTCAGTATGGTGTGTTCCTACCATTTGAATTATTAGATGACCATCCACCCCACAGACGGCTAGCCCCTTAGGCATAGGGTAGTTACGTACTCCCCACCAGCATGTCATACCAATGTCTAAAAAATTTCTTCTTATTCCAAGTCTATCAAAACCTTGGAATGCACCACTTCTTTTATGGTAACCTTTTTCAGATAAAACCCATGGGTTTGTTGGGATCCTATCGGTGGTGCTTACCCAGGTTTGCTGCGGTTGTAATGAGAGTTTTGGTAGCTGAGTGCTGAGTAGTAAGGGTATGGTAGCTCAGTGGGTAGGTCTATCAATTATAAGGTTGTAGGTTCAAATTTCAGGTCCACCGAATTAATCAATGTGGGTCCTTGAACCCTCATTGCTCCAGGGATGCTTTGCCAACCCTGAGGTCTAACCCCAAATAGGAGTGCGAATCTCTCAGTGTCTGGCGATTCGATTCGATTCCGATTTTTGAGGTCACGATTTGATTCAGAATCGATTTTTTCAGTTCAAATGCTCTTTAAATTTTGTTTAAATGATGTGATTGACAAGATGAAACAACAATGTAAACAAATAGAACATTTATTAAAAAGAATACTTTCAAGTTTTTTCCTGTATCAAATCTTTTTGCATCATTTAATATTTTTACAAAATAAAATCCATACTTCAGTTTTTATCTATATTGCACATTTGCTACATTTTCAAAACCTAACCTTAAATATTAAATATATTTTTCAACTTCTTTTAGCAAGGCGGCACGGTGGCTTAGTGGTTAGCACGTTCGCCTCTCAGCACTAGGGATTCCCGGTTCGAATCCCCATCTGGGTGGAGTTTCCATGTTCTCCCCGTGTCTGCGTGGGTTTCCTCCGGGTTCTCCGGTTTCCTCCCACAGTCCAAAAACATGGAACAAGTTAATTGAATTCTCAAAATTGCCCCATATAGAGTGTGTCTGTGTGAGTGAGTGTGTGCCCAGCGATGGATTGGCGCCCTGTCCTGGGTCTATCCGCCCAGCGCCCGAGATGTTCTCCCCTGGATGGGCATGGGGAACCCCACCGCGACCCTAATAGAGGATAAGCGGGAGCTAATGAATGAATGAATGAACTTCTTTTAGCTTAGGCTGATGTCATGACAAACGGGCTCACACATTTGTAGTATTTCCAAAGTACCTCAATTTAATTTTACGCTCATTGTAAACAGTTGTGCTCATGTCGAGCTCTCTCTCTCTCTTTTTTTCTTCTGGCTTTTAAGGACAAAAGGGGGGGGGGGGGGTCTAATCACGCTCATGAGGTGCGCCAAAAAACAAAACTTAAATGCATTTTTTAAAAATCGTTTCTTGAACATTTTAAATAGATTCCGAATCGCCTGGACTATGAATCGCGATTCATTGAAGAATCGATTTTTTACAGCACCCCTAACCCCAACCAAGTTGGGAAATTTGTAAGTCGCTTTGGATAAAAGTATATGCTAAATGACCAAATAGAAATGTAAATGTAACGTAAATGAGTGTTTAAAGTGACATGGGATATTCCTAGCATGCAAGATCCCTCTGAAATTTTAGACTTGTTGTATGTGTGTTATAGAGGGATTTAATCAGATGTACAAATATATTAAAAAATATGATTTAATATTTCTTCTGAATCATTAATATATCCCTCACATCCCCACCCACCCCCCACGTTACCACTCCCCTTCCCACTTCCCCACTTTTCCCTCTTTTTTTCGTTTAACTTTTTCCTGCTCTCCTCTTGCTTCATTACTGTATATTTTTTCTCTTTTTTTCTCTCATTTCCTTTTTCACTTTATTTTCTATTTCTTTCATTATCTCCTATCACCTGATATAGTATTATTGGTGAGTAAGAACTTACCACCCTTTAATTTAATGTAGGTTAACTGACTTGCAGATGTTGTTTATTACTCAAAATTCATTATTTCATACAATACAAATTGTCAGTACCACTGAATGATTACTTTTTAAACAGAAAGTGGGTGAAAACAGTAAGAAAACACTAACATCTGCAGTATACATAAAATTGGCAAAATAAAGCATTAAATTTGAGGAAATCTTCAACAGGTGTGAAAGAAGTGCCGCCTGTCTGCCCACTCTGCCTCGTTACCTTTCCTCATTATGCTGTCTTGTTAATGCCAGTGCCAGCCATCACATTAGGCTTCTCATCTAGAATTTTACCCACAGCTTTTAGAGGAAAGCTAATAAAGTAGCATTTATTCTAAACAAAAAGCATGAAAAATGGTCCTATATTTAAAACCTGGTGGTAATTTGCAAAATAACTGTCTTGTATAACATTATACCTGCCACACAAGGAATAGAAATTGTTCATATGTATAATGAATATATACAAATATTTCTTAACTATACATTAAAATAGTTGCCACATTTCACCACTGCCAAACTAGATATCCATGTGTAATCCATGTGTTAGGATGGGATAAACCCATTAGAGTGAGGCCTAAAATCAGCTAGCGAAGGTAGTGGTGGGAGGAGGACGACTGCCTACATCACCAGGCACTTATTGGTCTCACGTTGGTTGCAGCTTGCAGTTGACGTGTAGCACTGAGAATTCCTCTTTCTCCACCACCACAAAACTGCACCCAGCCCTCTGTCCAATGCAGCTATTTGCAAAATAAAGTAGAAAACAAAGACAAGAGAATGCAGATATAGACGATGACAGTCTTATCAATAATGGATGCACCAGTCCACCAGCATTTATTGCTATTGATATTTATGTCATCCAGATAGGCCAAGGCATATGCCATGTAAGGGCATAGAATTAAATTTCTTAGAGAATGGAATTTCATAAAAGTGTTATGTATTGGTGTAACCTGAATTAGGAAAAATAAAACTTTGTGTCATGAATCATGGGACTCATTGGAGTAATATGTACAAAGAATTGACAGTCGATCATTGTACATTGATGTCCTTCAATGTTTGTGCTGCCCGGCTGCTTAAGGAGGTTTCTCACAGTCCCAAAGTTTTTTTCCTTTTAAAACAAATCAGTGCCAGGGAGATTTTCCTTGTATGTATCTTACCGGAGCGCTGAGAGGGTGATTTAGCCGACAACCCAAAGAACTAGCCGCCAAACAGCTACTTACGGCTAGACGACGCGGAAAGGGCGAGAAGATCAGCACGCTGGCGGCGGACATGAAGCTGATAGTTTGGCTGGCATACCCGACGTTTCCGCGGGGCATTTATTCCCAACTTGCCGGCAGCGCATCATGCTAGCCACACCCAATTCGTTGCAGCAGGCAGTCGCGGAGGCAGAATGCGCCGAGATGATTTTTGTCCTCAACAACGCTAGTTCAAGAGCAACGCGGGACGCGACCACGATAAAGGACAAACCAGTGAGATGACGGCTCTTCTGCTGGGAGTGCGGGGAGGTCGGGCACAGAGCTGGCCAGTGTACCTTGACGGGAAACGGAGCAGGAGCTGCACAATGAGGGATGTGGCACCTCCTCCGCGTGTCGCAAATCCCCTGTGCCTTTCTCCCCCGCATTGGTGGGGCCTTACATCTTATGCAGCGTAAACGGCACGATGGTGAAAGTGCAAATCGATAGTAGTTCTTCAGTGACATGGTGGCTGGTGAAGAGTTCAAAACCCGGGGCAAACCCGAACTCTACACGGTCACGGGTGCCGCATCAGCCTGAAATCAGCCACGAAATCAACACGGGAGATGCTGCACCGATCTGCGACCCCATCACCTCCCCCTCATTAAGCGGCAGGCATCGGAACAGCACATCAGGGTGATGGTGGTGGTGGGCATCATCGAGCCTTCACATAGCCCCTGGATGTCACCGGTGATATTTTGCATGGACTACCGGAAGTTGAATGCCATGACAAAACCCGATTCCACGCATCAACGACCCGCTGGATCGCTTGGCTGGTTCGGCATGGTTCAGCTCACTGGATCTCCGCAGTGGATATTGGCAGGTACCCCTCTCTGTTTCAGCTAGAGAAAAAACAGCATTTTCGTTGGGGAATGGGCTGTGGCAGTTTAAAGTGCTACCGTTCGGACTGTGTAATGCGCCCGCAACTTTCGAGAGACTCATGGACCGCGTGCTAGAACATGTTCAAAAGACAAGTTTGTGGTTTATTTGGATGAAATCCATGCTGGTGAATTCGATGTTGCACTCTCCCACTTGGAGATGGTACTTGATGCGGTGAGGGAGGCAAATTTTAAGCTGAACCCTGCGAAATGCTCGTCTTCACAGCGGCGGGTGAACTTTTTGGGTCACATTGTCATATTGACGGGCGTCGAGACAGACCCGAGAAAGACAGATGCTGTGCGGGCTGGCCGAAACCACGGAATTTAAAGGAGCTACGGAGCTTCCTGGGTCTAGCATCGTATTACCACTGGTTTGTGCGAGGTTTCGCGGATATTTCTGCCCCATTACACCACATGACCGAACGGGTGTTAAGTTGATCATGCGGATCGGGTGTTCATGTTGTTGCGGGAAAAACTGTGCAGCGCCCCGGTGTTGGCTTACCCGAGGTTTGGGGAAAGGTTCATCATTGACACTGATGCGAGCAATCACGGGTTGGGGGCAGTTCTGTCCCAGGTACAGGTCGGGGCCAAACGGGCGATCGCTTATTTCAGTCTGGGGCTCAACCGCCCCGAGCGGAATTATTGCGAGACGCGGCGAGAACTGTTGGCAGTAGTGGCTGGGCTGGGGCATTTCCGGCCGTACTTATACGGTGCTAGGTTTACACTGCGAGCTGACCATGCATCACTGACCTTGCTGATGCAGTTTAAGGAACCGCAGGGTCAGTTGGCAAGGTGGATCAGTAAATTACAGGAGTACCAGTTTAAAATCGAGCACCAGACGTGGCAAGGACATGGGAATGCTTGTAGCAACGCGAACTGTCGGTACTGCCAGCGCGTTGAGGTGAAGGCTGCGGAAGTTGTTGGGCAGTGTGCTGCTGTTAACACCAACGAACGGACCACAAGAGAGTTATTTCAGGTATCACAGGCTTCAAACTGGTGCAGAAGGCGGATCCAAAGATAGTTGATCGTGGCTATGGATTATTTTACTAAATGGCCAGAGGTGTATGCAGTTGTGCCTCCATAACGGCGAAACGGCTGGTGGAGGAGTTCATCTGCCAGTTCGGCATTCCCGAGATGCTGCATAGCGACCAAGGACGGAACTTCAAGTCCGAGGTGATGAAGGAGACGTGTCGCCATATGGGTGTGCAGAAGACCCGTACAACACCCCTACACCCACAGAGCGACGGATTAGTGGAGAGGTTTAATGGAACCCTGGCGACGCAACTGACTGTGGTCATGGCGAAAAACCAGGACTGGGAAAGGCATCTGCCCATCGTTTTGCTGGCCTGTCGCTCCGCGGTGCAGGAGTCCACTGGATTCACTCCTGCAATGATAATTTTCGGGCGTGAGCTACAGACGCCCGTCGATTTTGCGTTTGGAGCACCACCGGAGGAGTGTGCGAGGGGTCCACCTGGCCCGGCATATGTGTCAGGTTTACATGACCGGTTACACCAGGTCCATGGACTGACGCGGTCACATCAGGCTGAAGCTGGCGCAAGGCAGAAAATGTCATATGACACGCGGTGCTTTGAAGAGCCCCTGGAACTTGACTCGAAGGTCTGGCTGTACAATCCACGACGGAAAAAGGGACTGTGCCCTAAGCTTCAGTCTGCGTGGGAAGGGCCCTTTGTCACTACTGAGCGAGATGGTGTATCGCGTTGGGTTCGGCCGTCGCCGCCTCATCGTCCACAGGAACAGATTGGCCCACTACCGCCCTAAAGTTGTTGGGGCGAACCGTCGGTCGTTTCGGGGGGTGACTCACCTCTGTCGTTGGGAGGGGGGTCGAGTGTGTGTTCGGAACCGTGTGTGGGGCGTGGGGCAAGACGCGGTCGTCGATTGCCTGACCGACTTTTGGACTGAGGTCAACCGGGACGTTTGACAGTAAGGGGGTGGGGGGTGCAACCCATGTGTGGCCACATGTTAGGTCGCACATGGTGCACATGGGACTTATTTTGGCGCACACGTCATGGCTTTGCAGGTTGCCCTGCCAATGGGAAGTTGCCCTGTGGGCTTCCAGGGATGCACTGAGGTATATAAGGGAGGGGATTCGTGTGTCTCGTTGTTGGAGTTCTGGAGTTCTACAAGGTTACATACACATTAATACACCCAGTTGGTTAAGTATGGCATCTCGACCCGACTTCCAGTTTTTGTCCTTGCGTTGGTTCATGCTCACCTGTTTCATGTGTGTTTTTTCTTCAGGATTAATCTGCTGCTTATTGCTCTTCTCTCCTGAGGGTTTATTGTGTCTGCGATAGACTTCTATTCCATGTATCCTTTCTATTGATGCCATACATTTCGAAACTTTGTCCTTTCTTCTCATTTCCTCCCCCGCAATTTCCCCCTATTCTAGGTCTGCCTTGGCTTCAGCGGCATGACCCTGTCATCTCAAGATATTATCCATTGGTCGCCATTTTGCACTTCTCATTGCCTACTCCCTGTCCGCCAATCACACTCTGGGAGTCGGTCACCTCCGAGTTTACCAGAGAAGGTTCCCTCTGAGTAAGAGGCCATGTATAGATTATAGATTACTCAACCAGGTTATGCGTAAGATGGCCTACCCTTTTCCTCTTGTTCCTTCTGCTTTAGATAGACTTAAGTCAGCCACCATTTTTACGAAATTAGATCTGTGTAATGCTTACAATCTGGTACGTATGAGGGAGAGGGACGAATGGAAGACCTCGTTTGTCTCCACACTGGGTCAATATGAATACTTGTTTATACCCTTTGGCCTCACTAATGCCCCAGGCATTTTCCAGTCTTTCATCGATGAGGTATTAAGGAATTTTCTGAAGAATTTTGTCTTGGTTTACATTAATGACTATTTAGAAGCTCCTCGTTAGCATGTTTCTTCCATTCTGCAACATCTTTTGCAGCACCAATAGCGTCATTGGCTGATGGGTGCACACCACACTTTTGAAGTGCTTACTGACCACAAGAACCTGGAAAATCTTAAAGGAGCCAAGAGGTCGAATGCTCGAAAGTCTACATGGTCATTGTTCTTTAGCAATTTTAACTTTTCTATCTTATTTCGGCCAGGTCACAATAATATTCCTGCAGATGCTCTCTCTTGTCTACACCCTATCAGTGATGGAGACTTGCCCAAAGATGCTCCTATACTTCCGGAGAGGTGCTTTGTTAACTCTGTGCATTGTGAATTTCACCACGAGATTGTGAGCTCCTTACGGTCAGTACCCTCACCTCCCACTTGCCCTCAGGGGCTGCTGTACGTGCCTGAGGCATTTCGCATTCGTCTGATTACTTGGACTCACTCCTCTCTGTGTTCTGGTCATCCTGGGGTTGAACGCACTATACATCTTCTCCACCGTAAGTACTGGTGGGAGACTCTGACTTACAGGAATTAGTGCATTCCTGTTCCATTTGTGCAGCCTGTAAGACACCTAAGGCTCTACCAACTTGGAAACAAACCTTACTGGTTCCTACAAATCCTTGGTCTTATTTGGCTATAGACTTTGTGGGCGATTTACCCAATTTGGATGGTTTTATACTACTATAGTTACCCTTGATAGATCACTTTTTATGGGCTATGCGGTTTTTCCCATTGGCTTCTCTTCCTTCTGCTCTTCAAACTTCAGAACTTCTTTTTAGAAATATTTTTCCAGTATTTGGTATACCGGAGGATATTCTTTCTGACAGAGGTCCTCAATTTACATCTGCTGTATGGAGGTAATTTTTTGAGAAATTGGGGATCACTTTTAGTTTAACATCTGGTTACCACCCTGAGGGAAATGGCCAGCATGAGAGAGCTAACTAAGAACTTGGTTATTTCCTTTGGCGGAAATTGGCCAGAACTCCCTCTGACAATCAGCCATGGGGTTGACACCGTTTCAGTATTTAGTTTGCTGTATGGGACCCAGAACCCTCTAATTCACCGGTCATTGTTGAATGGTTTATAAATAGTGAGAGGGTCTGGAAACAGGGCGTATAAAATGTTTTATACATAATAAATCATTTGCGGACTGTCGCAGAAATGAGGCCCAATTTTATTCTCCCGGAGACCGGGTTTGGCTTAGTTCTCAGGATTTCATTTGTCGGGGATTCATTGTCCATAAGAGTTGCTAGCTTGTTTAACATTCTCATGTCTCTCATCTTTGTTGTCGAAAAAAGGAGTGGTCCCTGCATTTCAAACAACTTTAACCTCCTCAGCAGGTAAAGTCTGCTCTGTTTTTTCTTATAAAGTGCAGTGGTGTTGTCTGACCAGTTACATGTGCAGATGAAAACTCAGGTACTTTTATAAGTTCATGTCGATGTTCCTTGGATGTTCACCTGTGTTGGTTGAGGATGTCTGTGCCTACAGAAATCTAACACCATCTTTTTAGATTAAGACCACTAACCCTTAAAAAATAATTTGAGAAATAAGAATGCAATGCCCTGTTGTCTACATCAATTTCATTCTTTGATTAACATAAAAAAACCTAAGGCAAATGTAAACCAAAGTCTGCAGAAGTGCTATGATCAATTTTGCATGAAACAAATTACCAACAGAGACTGTTGTAAATGCTGTTTTAAATGCAAATGTTTAAAAAAAGATTTATGGCTTTTGATGTACTACATTCCTGCACAAAAACTGATGTTCCAATGTCAACAAAATTTTGGATATGGACACATTACCATCTTAATATTATTGTTAAATTTGTATGTGTTTGTGTGTGTGTGTGTGTGTGTGTGTGTGGTCCTTTATTTACTTGTTTATTTGAGTGTCCTATTCAATAGTAAGTAATGATCACATTAGTCACTTTCTTCTTATCTCGCTTCGTCACAGACAAACACATGCACACAGCTAAATTAATTTCCATACTGTTATATTTATTTGATCAAATAATTAACCAGTGACGCTAAATACCCACGGGTGACTCACACCAAAGAAATGTTTGTTTTCATCATTTTTATTATAATTAATAACAAAGCCCATATGAGGCCTAATGTGGCACTGAAAGAATCAACATATTTCTTCACAGTCTGTGCAGCAGCTGCAGTGTTGACTAGCTGCAGTTAAAGATGAAAATGATAATAAAGCCTTTGTAATTATGATGTTGTGCTTAGGCAATAGCTGCATAATTTAAATCAACTTTAGCTCTGAATTTAAGATTGTTTATTAACCTCCCCTAACAATAGCAAGTATTTGTTATTTACATTTACATTACATTTACATTTAGTCATTTGGCAGATGCTTTTATCCAAAGCGACTTACAAATGAGAACACCACAAGTCAGAAGCTATGAAGAAAACGAACTATACTGTAAATTCATCAAACCTGAATGTTATTCGATGCCGCGGCACACGCCCCCCCCCCCCCCTTTTTATTTATTTTATTTTTTTATCTATTTTTTATTACAACAGGTATTTGTTAAAGAAATGCGTCTTCAGTAGTTTTTTAAAACTGTTTAGTAATTCTGCTTTTACGGACAGAGTTGGGAAGAACATTCCACCATTTTGCAGTGGTGAACGCCACGGCGTGCGAATCAGCTCCTCGGTGAGGTGGAATTGCCAGGCGGCAATCATCGCTGGAGCGAAGAGAACGGGTCGGAGTGTATTTTGAAAAGATGGAGTGAAGGTAGGTGGGGGAAGATCCAGAAATGGTTCTGTATGCTAGAGTCAGTGACTTGTACTGAATGCGAGCAGCTACAGGGAGCCAATGGAGGGAATGAGTAAAGGAGTGACATGAGTTCGCTTGGGCTGGTTAAACACAAGTCGGGCTGCAGAGTTTTGAATTAGTTGAAGAGGTCGGATTGTGGAAGCTGGTAGCAAGTAGCGCATTACAATAATCGAGCCGGGATAGGACTAGGGCTTGAACAAGCAGTTGGGTAGCATGTTCAGTCAAAAAGGGTCTGATCTTCCTTATGTTGTAAAGGAGGAGTCTACAGGAACGGGCAGTTTTGATAACATGATCAGAGAGTTTAAGTTGGGAGTCTATTGTGAAGCCAAGGTTCCGGACCGAATCTGTAGGGGAGATTGTGGAGCCATCAATTTGAAAGGTCAGGTCGTGATGGATTGAGGGTTTAGCTGGGATAATGAGAAGCTCTGTTTTTTCTAAGTTTAATTTGAGATGACGGGCCTTCATCCAAACAGATATGTCGGTGAGGCAGGCAGATACCCGATTTGAGATGGTGGTGTCGTCAGGGGCAAAAGACAGATGAAGCTGAGTGTCATCAGCATAGCAGTGGTAAGAGAAACCATGCGCCTGGATGACCGTGCTCAGTGATGTCATGTAT
>JAFMOD010000971.1:553845-595676 GCA_019802435.1 Corydoras maculifer
TGAGGGTTTAGCTGGGATAATGAGAAGCTCTGTTTTTTCTAAGTTTAATTTGAGATGACGGGCCTTCATCCAAACAGATATGTCGGTGAGGCAGGCAGATACCCGATTTGAGATGGTGGTGTCGTCAGGGGCAAAAGACAGATGAAGCTGAGTGTCATCAGCATAGCAGTGGTAAGAGAAACCATGCGCCTGGATGACCGTGCTCAGTGATGTCATGTATGAGAAGAGGAGAGGACCAAGTACAGAGCCCTGAGGCACACCAGTGCGTACTTATTTAACATTACTTAGATCATTTATGGTATTAAAAAGGGGTATTTAAAAAAAAAAAAACAGCAACCACATTTTTTCTCCTCATAGTACAGTACAAAGTAAACACATCATCACGTCAATATCACAGCAATACTAAAGGGGTCTTGACCATCAAATAATATGGATTAACAATGTATGCAGAGCATCAGATAGACTAGCTTTAAGTTACCATTTACCATTTAATAACACTATGAACAATGATCTAATATTTTAAATTTCTCTGAAACAGGATTTGCTGTTTGCCAGACTGAACATGCCTTAATGGCATTAGCCTAGCTTGATAAGCTATTGAGACTTGAGACATATTTTAAACTTCATTACTGCAATTCAATTGAAATGTTGATTGAAATTAAACTTTTGTCAGTTATGTCTATGAGCATGAAGTAACCTTGTCACAAGTACTTTAATCTGTAAATTGTATTAGAACATTCGTTCTGACATTAACAGCATATTAAATATTAAAGGCAAGCATGTGCGCCTACATTTTTATGGGCATGTGCTCAAGCGAAAAAGCGGGGAGCATTACCGAAATTGTTTTTAAAAAAAAACAGTCGATACACATTTAATGAAACTGCATGATAAATACAAATATTGAAATAAAAAAAAAAAATATATATATATATATATATATATATATATATATATATATATATATATATATAAGAAATCAAATAAATGCCTACCAAATATCAAAAGACTTTTAAAGGAAATTGATGAGAGAGGGTATATTTTTAAATAATGATGACAAGAAAAAAAAATGGCTTCAATAGAATGCGCACATTTCTCTGCATGATTTATTTTATAAATAAAGTTCAGCATTTGGTCTGGCTGATGAATTGAACATAGAGATAAATTACACCACAACTTTTCAGTTGTTGTCTCACCTGAGTGCTGTTTCATTCCAAGTCTCACCCTTTTAATTCCCTGCACAGACACACAGACAATTGGCACAGACAAGTCCCAGATGAGATCCATTACATCAACTGTTTCTCTGGTCCATAATTCTCTGGTCCATAATGTGGTCCATAATTCCCTAGAATCAACAAAATCACTGCTTTGATAAAAGGATTTTCTCACGAGGCTCCTCAAATTTGGAATAGTCTTCCAGTTTAAGACACGAAAACTCTATAATAAATCTCTAACATGCATTTATTAATTTTATTAACACCCATATAATCTTTTAGAACTTTGGTTAAACTTAAGATAAGATAAGATAATAATTTATTGGTCCCACAATGGAGAAATATACATTCTTAGCAGAATATACATTCTCCGGTTTCCTCCCACAGTCCAAAAACATGGAATAAGTTAATTGAATTCTCAAAAAAAAAAAAATTGCCCCCTATAGAGTGTGTCTGTGTGAGTGAGTGTGTGCCCAGCGATGGATTGGCGCCCTGTCCTGGGTCTATCTGCCCAGCGCCCGAGACGTTCTCCCCTGGATGGGCATGGGGAACCCCACCGCGAACCTAATAGAGGATAAGCAGGAGATAATAAATGATGAATATAGAAATCAGTATATACTATATAAAATTAAATAAACTACTCAATTATGTACACAGCATATAATATAAAGGGAGACATTTAAAAAATCTATAAAAGATTGCACAGCAATAATGTATTGCACATATAATAAAATGAAATGGTGAATTGCAACAAAAAAAAAAAATCTGATTGTCTTGAAAAATTTGTATTGGTGATCTGGGACAGTTAGTAGAGAGTGTAGTGTTGAAATAGTGACAGTACACTTGGCCCCAACTTCAGCATCAACTGTAATGGCTGCTAATAGACTAAGTTTATTGTTTATCTTGTGCACAGAAGATAAAGACTTTTTAGTGCATCCTACCACTTATTGGTTTAGCAAAAAATGCAATACTAATAATTGTGGCATACCTAGATCAAATTTTTCTGATCACTGATGAATAATTAAACAGTAATATGTTTATAATATAATCTATATTTCTCTTCCAGGCTTGGTCCTCAAACAAAGTCTTACAAACAAATCGCAAACTCTAAATTCTTATCCTTCCCGGTGGGGCCTGATTGTATACCAAGGCCAAGATTACTTTCTCACAGGAACAGGCTTTAACAGACAGCATTAAAATTACTTTTAAAATACTGCCACCAAGCCTCACATACTCTCCCAAGCCTCACATGCACTATTGATTCATGCCCTAGCCGGTGAGAATCCTTGAGCAAGGACTTCTGTGTTATATGTGGATTAATAAAGCAATAAAAAAAATTCTGAACTTAAAATCTTAGCAATTTAGTTGTCCAAAAAGCCATGCATTAAATTGGCCACAAAGATGTTTACCACTTCTTTTAAAGGATGAAATAAGTCCATCTAGGTTGAAAGCAGAAGGGCTGAACGTAAGTGTATCATTACTTAAATTGTATTCATCAATTACTATGAAAGAAAGAAAGAAAACATGCTTAACCCTTACAAGTAGTACAAGTGGTACAAATTTTTTTGTAAATATTTCTGCAAGAAACCTGGGTAAAAGAGTTGCACAGGGCTGGGGGCCTTCCCCATTGCACATGTGGCAAAATAATAAACACTCTTGACAGCTTGCCAGACTATTGCAAAGCAGACACACATACAAATATTAACATTTTCAATGCATCAAAAAAACATATGTAACCTTCGTACCAATATTATATCTAGAAATCAGAGTTAGAATCAGATCATGTTATTGATCCCATTAAATTGCAATAATCACATATGCCCTTTTATAGTGTTATAATATACAAACAAGATTAAAAGATAAAAGTATTACTAATAATAATATCAGTAAGTGTGTCAAAAAAAATTTTAAGCAGTAGAATAAGATGCAATATTATCAAACTTAAGTTCAAGTAGTAGTATAAAATTTAAATACAAAATAATAAGTAACGTGGCAGTGGCAAAGTTATATATAGAAATATATTGCACTTGTTTCCATAAAACTTAAGATTCTAAAAATTAAAGTTTCTAAAATTATGTTTACAAAGAAAACATAATTTTAAAAGAGTGTATGTGTTTAACTGTAACAGTGTTGTTTGTGTAGAAGTGTCAAGCTTGAAAGCTAGAAAACAGGGTGTTACTTCCTTTCCAGCTGTGCGTTGAGACTGGCACTTGATTTCACATGTTCAGGACTGATAAGTATGTGCCTGTGTCTCACAAAAGTAGATTGAAGCCACCAATAAGAGTTCCTGATCTTAGAAAGTATATCTGTCTTGGCAAATGAAACTGAGGTGTAATATCAGCAAACAACAAAACATTTCTGGCCATTTAGTGTCTAGAGCCTCCAACGTTTCACGGTTCAACTGACCACAAATCGCAACATTTGAACATTTTAGCTTTCACTTTTCCTGCAGCAGACGTGGTGAGCACAGAAAAAGGTAAGTGTAGGCTATTATTTTAAGTTTCATATTTGTTCATAGATGTCAAAAAGGGTTTATATATCATATCATATTATGGCATTTTCAATATAATTAAATCCATATCTCTGTAAGATAAAATAATGTACTTTAAAAATCCCTAATAGCCTTAAAATATTTAATTAATATTATGGCCTTCTTTAAAAAAAAAAAACTTACGATCCACATTAGTGACTTATTTATTCAGAAAGGACAGGCATTAAAAATTGGTACTGTAAAGAACTTACCCATGATTTGATTAAGTGATTACCAAGCCCCCAAAAGACATAAGTAAAAAAAAAAAAAAATACATACATGTCATGCTCACGAGTTAATTATATCATACTTATGACTTATTATCTGATGCACATCAGTTATTATGTTGTGCTCACGACTTATTATCTGGTGTGCATAATATGGTACATAATGTAACAATAGCCAGACATTAAACCAGAATGTGCGCTCTCGGACCTAACTTGGTAGTGGTCACAGTCTTAATGGAGTTTGCATGTTTTCCCCGTTTTCTTTCACCTCCCAAAAACAGTTAAGTCTTAGAATTGAACATGATTATGATAACACAATTGAATTTCACTGTCTGATTTAAAAGAATCCATAATATATATTATAAATTATTTCTTTCATTATCTTCATCTCCATGTAATCCTATATACAGGGTCCCAATGCCCATCCAGGAGACAACGTTTCAGGCACTGGGCAGTTACACCCAGGACAAAGCGCCAATCCATCACACAGACACACCCTACACAATTTTAGATAAGGGCAATTTAAATTAGTCAATTTACATTGATTCTATGTTTGGACTGTGGTAAGAAAAACCCACGCAGATATTCATGGGGAGAACATGGAAACTCCACCTAGATTGGGATTCGAACCTGGATCCTCAGCGATAAGAGATGCACATGCTAACCACCAGACCTCCGTGCCGCCTTGAGTGATATGTATTTTCTGAATTTTTTATGCATTTTAAATTGTTGTAAACCCAAAATTTTAAGCATTACATTACTACACTACAAAATGGGTGACACACTATGTAGTAAATTATATCTGTAATAGGATTGAAATGCAGTATGAGTATAGCTGTTAAATATGCATAGTCATTCCTAGAGATACATTGAATGCTGGAATAATCTAGGGTTGCAGCAGTTCATTACACATCTAGCACAATACAACACAAAACATCTGTTTGAATGTCAAGTTGCACATCTATTCTGCCACAGCTGGCTCTAACTGTTGGGGAGCAGGATTATCAAATCAAAAAATCAAATCAAATCAGGTTTATTGGTCACATGCTATATACATACATGGTTAGATATAGATATACATGGTACAGCCAGCTGTGAAATTATTTCCTGACATCTCCAAATAAAGTTAAAATTAGTTTGAAAAGGATAAGAATAAAATAAAGATAAAATAAAAATAAAATAAAATTTAACTATGTATTTACATTGTGCAATTTAAAATTTAAAAAGAAGAGAAACTGTACAATTATGGCACTGTAACAGATATAAACTAAAATGGTCTGATGGTTATGATCAAGGGCTTAGTGCTTAGCACGTTCGCCTCTCAGCACTCTCCCTGTGTCTGCGTGGGTTTCCTTCAGGTTATTCGGTTTCTCCCACAGTCAAAAAACATGGATCAAGTCAATTGAGTTCTCCAAATTGCCCCATATAGAGTGTGTATGTGTGTGTCTGTGTGAGTGAGTGTGTGCCCAGCGATAGATTGGCGCCCTGTCCTGGGTGCATATGCCAGGCACCCGAAACGCTCTCCCCTGGATGGGCATAGGGAACCCCACCGCGACCCTAATATAGGATAAAGCGAAAGATAATGAATGAATGAATGAATGGAGTTATGATCAAAGTGAGTTGTGCTTTTATGTGCAAATAATGCAGTGCAGGGTTAAAAGTTGTCAGAGTTATGAAGGTGTTGTGGGTGAGATTATGTCCGTTTAGGCCTGGTTCAGGGTCCGAATCGCCGTTGGGAAGAAGCTCCTCCTCACCCTCTCTGTGTTTGCCTTCAGGACACGAAAACGCAATCTGAAAGTTGTCTATCTAAGATGTAAATATTATGCTATTAAATTGTCTCCTAGCTGTTCTTAGTGTTCTGGTAGCTACTATGTAAAGAGAAACAAATAATTTAAATACCTAGCTCATAGGTATTAGAATTCAACTGGGTCTGGTTAGAGAAAATTTCATTAGGCCAAACCTGTGTTATGATTTAGTGCCATATCCTGTATACGAAAGTAGCCTAGTTGTTCTATCTAGCATTTTTATGTCAACAACAATGGATAGACAAAACAAATTGCAAACATCATTCAATATATTATAAGAATATATCATTCAATATTCATTCATTAACTTCGGCTTAATCCTCTACTAGTGTCACTGGGGGTTCCCCTTGCCCATCCAGGGGAGAACATTTTGGACTCTAGGCAGATACACCCACAACAGGGTGTCAATCTAACACTGGGCAAACTTACTCACACAGACATACACACAAACATGCACTATATGGGGCAATTCGGAGCATTCAAGTTACCTTAAATCCTTGTTTTTTGGACTGTGGGAGGAAACCGGATGATCTGGAGGAAACCTTCGCGGAAACGGGAAGAACATGGAAACTTGACCCTTCACAAACTTTAGTATATTTACATAGATCTTGTTAATGTACTGTACAAAAACCCACAAAGCCTATAAGCAAATGGAGTGAGTAAATGTGGTATTAAAATGCAGTTTTTTTCTAATAAGTAATGTAATTCTTTTGTGACATCAGCAATGAAGTCTTAGTAAAATAGATAAAAAATAATCTAAGTAAAATAAATAATATTCTGTCCAAAGCATAATATTTTGTCCAAAACTTTACATATTGTCACACAGCCCTAGGTGATTTTTAATTGTTAAAAAGGTGATGTCAGTTTATGTCAGTAAAATAAATCTTTCCAGAACATTCATTCATTCATTCATTATCTTCCGCTTTATCCTATATTAGGGTCGCGGGGGGGGGGGGGGGAACCAGGAGGAAACCCACACGGACACAGGGAGAACATGGAAACTCCACCCAGATGGGTATTCAAACCGGGAATCCCTAGTGCTGAGAGGCAAACGTGCTAACCACTAAGCCACCGTGCCGCCCCTATCCAGAACATGTAAACTAATCATTAAAACTAATATTGAAGTTGCTTTAAACAATGCTGTTATTAAACATTCTGCTTGTGCATTTGTGACTGTACTTGCTTCTCTCATAGACTAATGTTTAATCCACCACTGTGAGACATAAATGGGGTCCAATGGCAGCTCATCTAAAATTGTGTAGGACCCACAGGGGATCGCTGACCTTAATGTTTGTGTGTGATTTACAATATAATTCAAACAAAAAAAAAATGCAAACACAGAGATGCATGTAAACCATGCTGATTGATGTTGATCTGAAGGTTTTTGGATACATGCTAAATCTTGTCTGGGTGTGGGTAGAATTTTAATGTTCATCTCACTGGTTGCTCAAAAATCTATCCACTAGCTAGATTGACATCTAATTTCTAAGCCTTTTTATCAAGTTTTACCAACTCTTTCATAGGAAGAGTTACTAACATATTGAAGAATGTCTTTGGAAATGTTTGGATGTTTAGTTAAAAGAGAATTTGTCAGGTGAGCATTTCTGCACAAAATAAATGTATGACTTTGAATAATAAACTGTAGAGATTAAAAAACCTAAACTTTAAAGTTGTACACTGAGGTACATTGTCTTTGAAATAATTGTCTTTAAACTGGGAATCAGAATCTTATTTTCCACTTGGGTCCAATTAATATTTGTATATTAATAAATTCCATCCATTCATTATCTTCCGCTTTATTCTCTATTAGGGTCGTGGTGGGGTTCCCCATGCCCATCCAGGGGAGAACGTCTTAGGCGCTGGGCAGATACACCCAGGACAGGGCGCCAATCTATCACTGGGCACACACTTACTCACATAAACACACTCTATATGGGGCAATTTCGAGAACTCAATTGACTTGATCCATGTTTTTGGACTGTGGGAGTAAACCGGAGAACCCAGAGGAAACCCACGCAGACACGGGGAGAACATGGAAACTCCATCCAGATGGGGATTCAAACCGGGATCCCTAGTGCTGAGAGGCGAACGTGGCCGCCCGCTATATAATCAATTATAAGGGTAAATGTTAGTTTGCATGTTTTGTTAAGGAGAAACAAAAATTGTTATTTTAACATACGGCAAAAGAAAATCAGGCCAGGGTTCACCATTTAGCCAAATGTGCTTACCTACCCTAACTAAGTTATCATATGTATAAAAAAGCAAACTGAACTATCACAACCTACAACATTTTCAGATTGGAATTATACTGTATGGTTTAATTGTGCATATTGGTGAGTGGTGGACAGTAAGACTGACATGTGACAGTGGTGGTGTTAAGGTTTTAAACAGTGTGTTCACTTAGTGTACATTCAATTGGACACATAACTTTATTGTGCTACATTGTAGAGGTAAAATAAGAGACAATAGCTTATTTGTTGTTGCAAAGTTTGTGCTCTAATTTATCAGTGCTTATTGTACTAAGCCTACAGTACGTTTATAGCTAGGCATTTTGGTTCGGGTGTTATTCATATTCCAACAGTGTCATTGAGGTTTAAATGTCTAGCAGCACTGCTGTGTCTGATCCACTAATACCAGCACAAAACACTAACTACCGCATCACCGCCACATGTGTCAGTGAAGTGACAATTCAGTGTAATTATTTAGAGTTAATGACCATTGTAGAACATGAAAACAATTTTCAAAAATTATTTGGGGCATTTACAACAAATTGACCTCAGTCTGTAATTGTAGCACCACAAAGTGTTATCTTTATGGTAAGTGAAATTAGTAACTGAATAGGCAACAATATATACCAAATAAAGTGGACAGTTAGTATGTACTGTAAATATACAGCCCAGATACTTTGAACTTATTCTGAAGAATAGCACTTTTTTGGTCTAGTTTTTAAAATTTTTTCTATTTTAAAAATGTTTTCTGTTTTAAAAGAAGTTTCACATCCATGTAAGTTTACATGGAATTATTTAATAGGCACTGACACTGACTGTTTAAAATTAAACTCCTTTCATAGTAGGAAAAGGTTACAGAACCACAACTGCTTTAGAGGATGTTAAGACATCCTCTGCGCAAAAGTATGTGTAACTGTAAGAAAAACCACTAATGATACCCTTACTACCAAACCATACCTCAGGTCACCAACCACTTAAAAAGTAAAATCTAAAGTGCTGCACGTTTAAGTAGGATATCTACCCTTAATGTGTTGGACAGCATGGTCAGAATAAACAATCTAAATCATTTTGCGCCATGTCTCAAGAAAATCAGAGACAATCCAAGTGCTTTGCGCTCTTTCGATATTATTTTGCAATAACAATATTACAATATTTAAAATAAGACAAATTACTTTTTTTACTCTGTGATTGATTTCTCAGAAGAACAAGAGCAGGGTCCTTGCTGTGTCGAGTCTGCATGTCTTCCCTGTGAGATTCCTCTGTGGTTTTTAGTTCTCTCCTACTTTCTAAAAGACATGTCAATAGGGAAATTAAAGATTTATTGAGAATGTACAGTACATATCAAGGAGAGCTCCTGGTGTAGGTGTTAAATCTAATATACTGATCTTCCCACTGTGGGAACAGCTAAAACAAGATTAGAGGGCCAGACACCACATAACCTATAACAGTTTTTAGACATACAATTAGAAGCTAAACTTAAATTCATTCATTCATTCATTCATTATCTCCCGCTTTATCCTCTATTAGGGTCGCGGTGGGGTTCCCCATGCCCATCCAGGGGAGAACATTTCGGGCGCTGGGCAGATAGACCCAGGACAGGGCGCCAATCCATCGCTGGGCACTAAACTTAAATTACCAAGTTATATTATTTTTGACTAGGTCAACTATTTGACATCTATTCTTATATCCTTAGCTATGAGACTGAACTGATTCTAGTTTTTTTTTTACATTGTTCTCTAAGTAATTACATTGTAATTGATTTACCTGCACATTTTCATGTTTTTTTAAAGAAGTATTGTCCTTTTGGAGAAAACAAACGAGCTAGGGAGCAAATTTACACTAAATCATGAAGACAGTGGCCTCAAGCACCAGACCAAATAAATGGCCAAATGCTGGCCATTATTTTATGAATGGAATTGTAATTACTACTACTTAATAAACTACTTACACTAGCTAATTTAGAAAATTCATCATTTTTATTACATGTATATTACATTTACTTTTAGTTATTTAGCAGACGCTTACAAATAAGAATTGACTTACAAATGAGAATTGACTTACAAATGAGAACATTACAAGTTAGTCAGAAGTCAGAAGTTATGCAGAAAACCAACTACACTGTAAATTCATCAAACCTGATTTTTATTTGATGCTGCTGTTTTTTTTTTACAACAGGTATTTGTTAGAGAGATGCATCTTCAGTAGTTTCTTAAAACTGCTTAGTGATACTGCCTTACAGACAGAGTTGGGAAGATCGTTCCACCATTTTGCAGTGAGAATTAGCTCCTCGATGAGGTGGAATCGCCAGGGGGCAATCATCACTGGAGCGAAGTGAACAAGTCGGACTGTATTTTGAAAAGATAGAGTGAAGGTAGGAGGGGGGAAATCCAGAAATGGTTCTGTAGGCCAGAGTCAGTGACTTGTACTGAATGTGATCAGCTACAGGGAGCCAATGGAGGGAAATGAGTAATGGAGTGACATGAGTTCGCTTGGGCATTTTTACAGTCACAGTGAAAAAAATACTGGTCTTGATGACTGAATCAGTTAGGTAAATACAATTATAGGTGCTCCTAAAGGTTTATGTTTTCGCTAGTGGTAGTGGCCCCTTGGTTTATCATTTTTTAACAGTTTTACACTTGCCATTGCAATTTGGGAGGTTATAACACTGGCGCATTTTTTATACAAAATTAAGTCAACTGTAAAAGCTACCTTACCTTATACCTTATATGCAAAAAAGGAATTCAGATATTTCCTTTCCTTTCTTTATATGTCCTTATCCTTATTCCTAGATTTATTTAATGTGTAGGTTTTGCAAACTTGCAGAGTGAAATAATTACTTAAGAAAAACAAAGCAAGAAAAAACATTTTATGAATATTTAACACCTCAACATGATGTCAGAGGCAGATGTTGTCATGCTTTGTCTGAATGTGTGGCACTAAATGAAGAGATGATATTGGACAGTTTTTTTTTTCTTTTGAACGCAAGACACTCAAACACTGAAATGAAGGAGAGGCAGGGTTAAATAGATAAATAGGATGACACGTGACATTAGACACACAGCTGAACCGAAAGGAATAGATTTACCAGTAAATTAAAAGTAAATTACCAGGGAATTTAGACAATAAACAGCAAAACAAGGAAAAATACCATAAGGTGAAGTACAAGTACTCTTAAATATAAATTACATAAGTAAGATGATAAATCAAAATTTTAAAATTTTCTTCAAATCAATTTTACACAATTGCATTCTTGCTGTTGTCTATGTTTTCTTAAGTTTTCTAAAAAATATTTATAGTTTGTATAATAGGAACTGCTTGGTATAATACAAGTTACCACAGGTAATAAAAGTGTGGGAAAAATAGTTTTAGATCAAGGACACATAAGGGCACAGGATTAACTCCATTTACACCTTACTGACAGCATTAATGGATATAGAGAGGGACAAACATGAGGAGGGGAGAAATAGAGAAGAAAACCTCTTTCCCTTTTTTTTTTTGCCACTCTCCTGTCTCCTGTCACCACATTTTCTCACCTAACAAGGGCAACAGGAGCACACTAGAACATTTGCACTGTTCACACCTTTAAAAGAACAGAGATAAAAACACGGACAAAGATGAAGGTGAAGAGAAAAGGTGAAAAGTAGAGCTTCAAAAAAAGGACAAAAACAAAA
Source organism: Corydoras maculifer (assembly GCA_019802435.1). Lineage (NCBI taxonomy): Eukaryota > Metazoa > Chordata > Actinopteri > Siluriformes > Callichthyidae > Corydoras > Corydoras maculifer. The sequence goes on from JAFMOD010000971.1 coordinate 565,518, forward strand.
AATGCTGTAAAAAAAAAAGGTTTACAGAAAAAGAGCAGGAAATGGAAAATTAAGCAAGGACAAATGGAACGCAAGATGCAACAGCAAGTGAAGAACTAAAAAATTGGAAGGTACTGTGGAAAGAAAAACTGAAAAGTTGGACCAAAAGTGTGGCGAAAAATGAAAGGAGTGAGAGAGAAATTTAATTTATAGAGATAATAAAAAGAAGAGAAATAAGGAAGGTGTAAGAAAATGTGTGACATGATAAAGAGAAGGAGCAAGAAAGGAATGAGTGAATGAAAGAAAAAGGATTGGGGAAAAAGAAGGAAGGAAATAAATAACAACACTGGGATGAAGTTGAATGGTAAAATAAATGGGTGTATGTGTGTATGTGTGTGTGTGATATAGAGAGAGAGATTGTGCAGGAGTGGCTGGTTATCTTGCATTTGGAATACACACAGCCCACTGCAAGCAAAACACTGATAAGCCCTGAAGTTGTCTCTCTCTCTCTCGCTCTCTCTCTCTCTCTCTCTCTCGCTCTCTCTCTCTCGCTCTCTCTCTCTCTCTTTCAATTTTAATTTAAATTTTAAAAGCTTTATTTGCATGACAAATTATACATTCGTATTGCACAAAGCTGGTGTAAATATAAAACAAAAAACAATTACAAATTTACAAAATTACAAAAAATGTAGATAGTATACAAATACAATGAAATGGTATAATATATACAGATATATTTAAATAAAATTAGAGGTGTGTGTGTGTTGGTTGGTTTGGTCACTCTCTGTCCCTCTCCTTGTGGCAGGTGTATGCATACAGTGCTGCCAGTACACAGCTCTCCCTGCGTTCCCCCAGTAGGTGGGGCAGTTTTTGGGTGGGGGTGAGGGAGGTGAAGTTATGGATGATGTTTGTAAATTTGCTGTAGTATTTCTCTCTGATGTTGGTGTATTTTGTGCATTCGGTGAGGAAGTGCAGCTCTGTCTCAGTTCCATTCAGAAGACACACCCTCTTCTCTCAGGGAAGCCAGGACTGCCGGTGTCGCCCCGTCTCGATGGTCAGGTGATGTACACGAGTCTGTACCTGGTGTGTTTCAGTCCGGGGTCCGTCACACTACTCAGATAGTCTGCCGGTGTGTACGGTCGGTTTAGGGCCAGATAGCATTCCATTTTACTTTGGGACTGACTTTTGGTTTCCCACTGGTTTAAATAATTACCTTTGAGTTTTTGGGTGATTTGGTTCATCCGAATCGGGACTGAGACTTGACGCTGATCCTGAGTCTTTGGTCTGTTAGTGTGTGTGAGTGTGTGTGTGGTGCTGCAGTGACTCAGGATCTGTTGGATGAGGGGACTGGTGTGTTTGCTTATCTCTTGGGATTGCAGAGCTTTATAATGATAGGTGTGAGGGTCGCTCTCTTTCAGTTGTTTGTAGAATTTAATTGTCCTTTCTTGTATTTTATTATTTAAAGGATAACGGCCTAATTCTGCCCTGCATGCATTGTTTGTTGTGTGTCTGTACACTTTCAAGATTATTTTACAGAAATCTGCATGCAGGGTCTCAATTGGATGCTTGTCCCATTTGTTAAATTGTTGCTGAGTGAGCGGACCCCACACCTCACTGCCATACAGGGCAATTGGTTCAATAACCCCTTCCAATATTTTAAGCCAAATTCTGACTGGAATTTCTATGGGGTTTGTTGTTTTATGGCATAGAAATCTCTGTGTGCTTTTTCTCTCAGTTCATTTACTGCCAGGTTAAAGTTTGAAACTTCCAGAGGAGCTGATGGTGAGGCCGAGACAGGTGTAATTTATTGCGTGTTGGATTTGGTGTGTTCCTAATGTGAATGTGTGGTTTATTCCCTGAGAGCTGGATCTTTTTTGGAAGGTTAGGATTTTAGTTTTCTTTAGGTTAACTGTCAGGGCCCAGGTCTGACAGTACTGCTGCAGAAGGTCCAGGTTCTGCTGCAGACCCTGAGTGGGAGACAGCAGAACCAGGTCGTCTGCATACAGCAGGAGTTTAAGCTCTGAGTGATAGAGAGTTCTCCGGCACCCGGTCTCACTCTCCAAGATGGAGGCGAGTTCGATAATGTAGATGTTACATAATGTGGGGCTTAAACAGCAGCCCTGTCTCACTCCCCGCCTCTGAGAGAGAAATTCTTTCCTTTTATTGCCGATTCTCATTCCGCACGTGTTTCTGTGTACATAGATTTAATCAGATCGTATGATATACCCCCACAACACTTTCCAACATTTTATAAAATAGCCCTTCATGCCAGTCAAATGCTTTTTTTTTAATCAATAAAACATGCAAATATTTTGGAGTTATTTTGCCTCACATATTTGTCTATCAGGGTGTGTAGGGTCTAAATGTGATCTGTTGTGCGGTAAGTTGCTAGAAAACCAATTTGAATTTTACTCAGGACATTGTGTTCTGTAAGGAGGTTTAGTAGCCGTGAGTTAATTACGCTACAGAATAACTTCCCCAGATTACTGTTCACACAGATGCCTCGCTAATTATAAGTTATGGTTTTAGGTGGTTAATTTTCGTTTGGAGTTCCCGAGTAGTAATTAAGTATATTTGATGGTTTTTTTCCAGCTCTATTAGTTTACGGTTGATTTGTTTTAGGTTTGAATTTGGTTCTACATTTTTGTACAGAGATTGGAAGTGTTCAGTCCAGATTTCTCCATCTTGGATTGCTAATTCTTCCTTTTTTTTCTTCTCTTTAGTTTGTCCCAATTTTCCCAGAACTGGTGTGTGTTGATAGATTCCTTGATTGTCAGTCGGTTCCATGCGTGTTGTGCTTTTTTGGTTCTGAGTGTACGTTTGTATCGTTTGAGTGTCTCACAGTAAAGAAGTCGTATGTTTTTGGTTGGATAGTTTTCTAAGTTGTTTTTGACATTCTTTATCGAACTATTTTTCATTGTTCACATTTTATCTGGTTTTGGGTTAGTTTTTTCTGCTGATCTTTTAAAGATATAGATGGGTAGCCAGGTTAACTCCTTCACTGTGGGTGTATGTGGCGTCAAGAAAGGTGTCTAAAAGTGATTGAATTTTTGGTTGTTAATTGCTTTCGCTCTCTCTTGTTCTTTTCACTTTCTGTAATTCAGTTTAGTTATTTCCTAAAAGCAGAGTAAGTTGTGGGATGTTAAACATATGGCTTTATTTAGCTCTGTCTACAATACATTAGAATCAACTTTTTCCAGCCATGTTACGGTCACAGACAAATTTCCAAAGTTAAAATCTTGAGTGTTTTACTATATGTGACCCCTGGTTACCTTATTCAATCGCTACTCAGTAGCTAACCCAAGACATTATCTAAATAAGGCACACAGAAACGTTATGAGGCTGATATTAACAAATTTATTAAGGATTAGGAAACAGATTAAAACATCAGAGCAATTTCAAACTCAGGAATAAAATGACTTCACCATAGTAAATCTAGGCCTATATTAATTATAAAACCAGTAGTTATCAAGGAAACATTAAGAAGGACAAAGAACAACAACATCAGCCTTGGGGTTAACCCCCATACTGAAATACACACCAAAATACATTAATTAAAGAGACAATTAAATAAATACACCTCAAATAGTCCACCCTAATCAAATAAAAATAAACCAAACGTGACACTGCAAAATTTAATATAGGAGAAAAATAAAACCGAATTAAATAGGCTGACTATGTACTACCTTTCAAGGTGGCAATCCTAATATTTCCTTTCTAAGTTACCAGGCACCAGATTAACCAAAGAGATGAGATATTTAGGGCCACCCTGGGTCAAAAAGTCTGAGTAAAATGCTAAAAGTCAACTTTATTAACCATTTAAAAGAATATAGGCCCAATGCAGAGATAAAAGGAAAAGATGGGAAAGAAAACAGTGGCTATTGTTGCTGGCTGCACAAACCAGTTAACTGTAACAGGTGAAATCCATAGCTCAATCTCACTTCATAGTACTTCCAGATATCCCCAGATGCTCTATAAAGCATAAGAATAATTAAATAACTGTGCTTTTAGCTACAAATATTACTATAGCATATACAAGGCATGTACTTGCCACCCAACATCTGCAAAGCCACACAGCTGATGCCTGAAGCTTCCAATCTCCCTGCATAACCATCACGGCCCTCTTGTCGTCTCAGTGGTTTAGAACACAGGTTATTAACATGCAGCTTCACCACGAACACGCGACCCTCCCGACTGGAGCTCAAAAATTTGTAAATATCAAAATAAAAGCCCCCCCCTTGCCGGTATAGCGCCACTAGGGGACAATAATGCTGTGAAGGCAGTTTTAACAAATGTCTTACCATTTTCTCTGTGTTTCTACCTGTCACATATAATGTCAGTGATCATCCACTTATCATCAATCCATCATTTGATGTAGGATTATCAGGATAGTCTTCTGTTCTAAGATTTTTATTTTGTTTGTTTTGGCTCATGTGAACAGTGATGTGGATATTGTAAGCAACGAATAGATTGTCCCTTTCCTGCACCAACCAACAGATATCACCATCTCTACAGCAGCGATGATGTGCATGATCTAGAGAGGGTGGGTAGATGTTTGGACCAACATAAAGTTAAAAATATAAAAAGTCTGATCTCAGACTTGACTGACATTCATATCTTGCTGAAACCTATCACAATAAAAAAGGCTATAGAGAAAAAAAGGTGTTTCAAATGTTTTGAAATGTGGCCATCAGAAAATATATCAATTAATTCCTTAAACATATTTGTGTATTCCTCAGATTTCATTAAATCAACCAAAATGACTCCATCTTACACAGCAGCCTCCACAGCTGCACCCGATTCGGGTAAGTAAATGAGTGAGTCTATAAGGTAATTGTTGTAACAGTTGTGAAATCATTGACTGACACCTCTTTCTACTTATCTAAACCTACTTAACTAAACCTCGTTCTAATTTGTAACTACTTTTCCAGTTTCCCTTGCCACACAAATGCAACATGTAGTTCTACAATGGGTAATCATAAGCTTGTGGTTAGGGAATCAGCCTTGCGATGTTAAGGTCCCTGGTTTGATTAACCGTCCAACCAAGTACTATGGATGAATGTCTGTTGGCAAGGCACCAAAACCCAACTGCTCCTGGGTGTCGTCTATAGGGCTGCCCACCACTCTGGGCATGTGTGCTCAATTTAGTGTTTGTTTTACTGCATGAATTGGCTAAATGTACACAAATTCTTCAGTGTATAAAGCACTGAAGTAAAAAAAGATCATTTATGACTTTTCACAATTACAGTCTGTGATAAATCTGTTTTGCTACAGACTCTGTTAGTAATTTTTTTACATTGTTTCACTAAAGCAATAAGGCACGAGAGGGCATTATTGTGAATAAATCATGGAAAAGAGGTTTTATTAGGCACAATGCGAATTAGAGTGCCGTTGCACCTCTTTTAAGCGATTTATTCACCATAATGCACAACCTCAATTGTCTTATAAAAAACAGATACAAACACACTATAAAAAAGTTTTGATTTATATATGGTGTGTGGCTCTAAGAAGATTCACATCGGATAGCACAAATCCATTTCTGGGCTCACACTCATTAACATACAATATATAGGGGCAATTTAGAGCAGCCAAATGCTTGTTTTTAAGGACTAAATCTGGAGAACAATGATGAACACTGATGATGCCAAATGAATGCAAAAAAGCAAACCATTTATTTAATTTATAGAAAAGAACAGAAACACAAAATCTAACTACTTAAACTAACAAACATAGGTACAAATGTGGCACCTACCTAACTACACACACAGACTGCTACATACTGTTTACAAATGTTTAAGAAGCCTCAACCTTGCCTGTTGGACTCCTCAGGTTGGTGTAGGTTTAGATGTATATAACAATATGTTAAAATAATTATTTGAGATCAAACATTCCACTAGGGATCACACATGGCAGACAGTAAACAAATAGATGTGGTTGTAGCAGCAAAGAAACCAAAGGCACACACAAAATAGGCCTCACATTTTGGCCACCAGCTTGGTAGTGACGATGTCTCGTGTAGCCCAGGGCTCCACCTAATTTTTGTTAGTTTCTTAAATATTATGCAGTGATGGACTTCAACACTTCACATCTTTTACGCTTTCTATGAATACAAATGAAAAGCTCCTTGACTTGTATATAACATCATATCCAGAAATGATGGTGCAGTGCTGATGCTCTGCAGATATTCATTCCTTCCAGACAGGCTGAGTATGAATCTCTTTAGTTATTTTACAATGGTTCAATAAATAAAAGCTATCTAGTGGGTAGTTATGTGGATGGGGCTGCCTTTTTAGCAAGATAATTTTTTTTTTTTTTTTTTTTACTTCTGACAGTTGAAATTGTGGAGATGTTTAGGATAGAGCAGTTTTCTCATGTTATATTAATACATAATAATCTGGGTTTATAATCTGGATAATTGTAAATTAACCAATTTCCAGGTAAAAAATAAATCCAGGCAAACTAAAACTAAATAATACCTATGCAAAACAACAGTGTACACATAGATACACACCAGAATTAATATGAACAACACAGATTGACCCACAGACTACATTTAGCCCACCAATATTATCCATCTGAGAATATTTATCTCATTATCTTTTGTTTAATCCGATACCAGGGACTAGGGTCTCATGGGGGGTACCTCCATGCCCATCCAAGGAGAGATTACTTCGGGTGCAGTGCAAATACACCCATGACAGGGGACCAATAAATAAACGTATGGGGGAATTTAGATGGAGCAATTTAAAGCAGCCCATTTACCCAATTTACCCATTACCTGTTTTTGAAATGCAGATGGAAACCAGAGAACCCAGGGTGAAAACCCATGTGGAATCAGTGAGAACATTAAAACTCCACCCAGTTTGGGATTCAAAACTGGATGTCCAGTGCTGTGGTGAACATGCCAACAACTATGCCACCGTGCCATCCTAAATAGGATATTAACAAAATTTAATAATGTGAGTGTGGCAGAAGTGCTGTGGCCCTGGGGAAGAAGGCAGAGCCATTGGTAATATAAGCCCCAAAATGTGCTAAAATGGGGATTTTAAATTCATTATACCCAAACCAGGTTTAAAAGAAAGATCAAGAGAAAAGTGTGAGAAAGACTTTTAGAATTCAAAGTTGTCCTAGTTTACAAATCAAGGTTCATGGAGGCATGAGGTCAGGTCAATTTGTTTTGGTTTGGAAGAAGTTGAATGGCTAAGAGAGGGTCCTTAACTCAACCCTGTTAAACACTTGGATAAACTAGCACAAAGAGTCATATCCTCTAATACAACATAAGTGTCTGACCTCACAAATACTTTTATGAATGAATAAGCAATAATTCCCATAGATATATGCTGTAAAGGGTGGTCCTAGAATTGTATATAACAATTCTACTGTTTGGTGTAATATGTAGCTGCCTCAATACTATTATCTATATAGTGTATATGCCAGCCACTAGCATATGATTATTTATCTATCCATTATCTTCCGCTTTATCCTCTATTAGGGTCACGAGGAGGGGGGGGGGTCGCCATGCCCATCCAGAGGAGACCGTCTCTATCGCTGGGCACACACTCACTCACACACACACACACACTCTATATGGGGCAAATTGGAGAATTCAATTGACTTGGTCCATGTTTTTGGAGTGTGGAAGGAAACTGGAGAACACGGAGGAAACCCACACAGACACGGGGAGAACATGGAAACTCCACCCAGATGGGGATTTGAACCGGGAATCCGTAGCGCTGAGAGACGAATGAGAGCCAAGCATATCATTATTTTATCTGTGATTTGTTGTTTTAGATGCTACTGGCACTGAAACTGACTTTTTTCTAAAAGTTGTGTTGGGTAAGAACTGTTTTTTAACTTTTACCTCTGCTAACATTGTTATATATTTTTAAATTCTAGTGTTATGTTAATGGTTGTAGTTTGCATTGTGCAGGAGTGTTTACATCTCTCATTGTGGTGCTGCTCATACTGACTCTGGTGCTGTTCCACTATATATGTGGCAAAAGAGGAACATATAATACACATGAGCCCAAAGATGAAGCAGTTTCCAAACCCAACCTTGAAAACACACCGATAAAAGGTATTTACTTTATTTAAATATTTGTTGTGTAATATTTTATTAACAATGATATGTTAATATGTTGGGCGGCACGGTGGCTTAGTGGTTAGCACATTCGCCACTCAGCACTAGGGATTCCCGGTTCGAATCCCCATCTGGGTGTAGTTTTCATGTTCTCCCCGTGTCTGCGTGGGTTTTCTCCGGGTTCTCCGGTTTCCTCCCACAGTCCAAAAACATGGATCAAGTCAATTGAATTCTCCAAATTGCCCCATATAGAGCATGTCTATGAGTGTGTGCCCAGCGATGGATTGGCCTGGGTCTATCTGCCCAGCGCCCGAGACGTTCTCCCCTGGATAGGCATAGGGAACCCCACCGCGACCCTAGTATAGGATGAAGCGAGAGATAATGAATGAATGAATGTTAATATGTTCAAACATTTGCTAGGTACATATGTTAATCTTTGCCATGAGTAACTGGTCTGATTCCCTTGTACTGTAGTTAAATATTTTCTAATATATATATTTTTTTCGATTAGCCATGCACATTAGTTTTGAAGGTTTTTGGCTCATTCTTTATCTCTCTCCTTGTTTGTGCCTTAATACACTTTTTAAATATAGGTTGTTAGGATATGATTTGATAGATCTGAAGGTTGGAGGTTCAAATCCCAGGTCCACTAAAGTTACCAATGTGGGTCCCTGAGCAAGGCCCTCATTGCTCCAGGGTTGTTGTGATTAACTTTATTATTAAAAAATCTATAATCTATAATAAATTTAAAAAACCTTTTTTTAAATCTGTCTTTTTGTTATCTTTAAATATATACTGTATGTGATTTCTTTAATTTGAAATGTTTTTAATTAACTTTTTCTTAATTATTTTTTTGGTAAACAAATTGGTATATGGATACACTTTTTAAAAATCTGTAAATGCTTTTCTTAATCTGAAATGTTTCTAACATGAAAATTTGTAAAACTTTATTTCTAACACAACATTTTCTCTAATGCAGAAGAGAGCAACAGTCCTTCATCAGCTAATGAAGAATGATTTGTGGATTCAAACGTTACAAGAATTTTATATTTTTGCTAAAACTAAGTTCATTTCATATATTGTATTTAATTATATATAAAATGCTTTAAACTGGTTTACACAATCTGTTGCTATGTGTTGTATGTCAGCAAATGTTGTATGTCAGCAAATATAAAACACAACATGTTTTGTATTGCAGGCCAAAGTACATGACAACAAAATAATTCATTCATTCATTATCTTCCGCTGGGGGGGGGGGGGGGGGGGGGGGGGGGGGGGGGGGGGGGGGGGGGGGGGGGGGGGGGGGGGGGGGGGGGGGGGGGGGGGGGGGGGGGGGGGGGGGGGGGGGACAGGGCGCCAATCCATCGCTGGGCACACACTCACTCACACAGACACACACTATAGGGGGCAATTTTGAGAATTCAATTAACTTGTTCCATGTTTTTGGACTGTGGGAGGAAACTGGAGAACCCGGAGGAAACCCACGCAGACACGGGGAGAACATGGAAACTCCACCCAGATGGGGATTCGAACCGGGAATCCCTAGCGCTGAGAGGCGAACGTGCTAACCACTAAGCCACCGTGCCGCCCTATATATAATATACCGTGCCGCTCTATTTTAAACTTTTCTTGGATATTTATATAATCGCTCATCTAAATGTCTTTAGTAAAGCTAATAAAATCAAGGAACAGCACAGCTGAGCAGAAGTAAAAATGGAACATGAAATGGAAAAATGGAATGGTTTCTCCATTAAACTGCTTTTCAAACCACAGAAAGCAATAAAGGACATGTAAATTATGTGATGCAAGGTTTAATAAGCAAATGCAATACCATGCCATGGAGCCATAAGTCTGATTAATATAGGCCATCCCCAGTGTTCTTAAAAAAAAAGAATCTGCACATTAGTTATGTCACTTCAGGATGTAAATGTTGCCTGATAAGTTATCAATGCAAAAGAAGAAATATTTAAGTATTCAAACACTCAAAAGGATCATATTGTATCCAGAGCAAACCTGCAGCAGATTAAGTGTGTGTTTGTGTGCACTTGTTTTTATATCCTTGTCAGATAGGTCCCCACGGGCACAAGCAATAAAACTGATAGTAAATTTAGTGCCTGACAATATTTTCCTGAATTTTGACAAAGAGGTAAAAAAAACAGACTTGTATGCATGTGTGTATGTATAAGTAATGTTTGTGTTAAAGTGCATTCCCAGAGTTCATAAAAAATATAACAAGTGTGTGTATAATTTTAGACTCAAAATACAAGTATTTATCATACTGATCTTACTTTAAATTACAATTTATTTTCAACAATTCATATTTTATTAAACACATTATGATGCAATAAGAAATACAGATTCAGCTGACTAATTTAGACCTTTTAAATGACAAATTTCTTTTTGAATAGAATATTTAAAAGAAAAAAGACACAGCTACCTGTTGATAAGAGTCAGAATTGTCCCTCTTTTAAGTATGAGTACAAGGTCTCACCATGATCACCTCTCCCTCATCATTACATGATTGCTGCCTAAGTGTATTCACCTAACATATCAGGTCCCCAAAGCAACCTCCCAGCCTAGAAAAAAGGCAGTTCCTGATTGGCCAGCTCATTAGGAACCCTAATTGTTCTTTTTACTTGGTGACATTCATATTGTTGGAGCAATGATGCGCAACAGGTAATTCTATCTCCATATCTTGCTTCTGGGCGGCACGGTGGCTTAAGCCTCATTTATACTTCCTCTGCGTACGGAAATGTGTGCGTGCGCTTCATGCGATATAACAGTTACTGCCCACATACTTCCCTGCGTCAGCTCCGTTGATATGGTTGTTGAACACTACATCCATTAAAGGGCAGTTTAGAGTTAAAATCAAACATAGCGACAGCAGAGGAACTTGTGATTTTGTACGTACTGCAAAAACGACAAAAAAGGCAGCGTTCTAGACGGCGGTGGTCTGTGAGGCCACTAAATAGGTCGCGACATTTGGATGGAGAATTTTATTCACTTGTCTGCCCAATGAGGAAAATTGATGACGGACGTCATTTCCAATACTTTCGGATTTTTAATTCCTTTCCAATGTCCTCCCAGCTGTTTTGTAACAACTGTTTGTCCCTGTGCCCCGGCGAAGTAACATCATATAAATGATTAAAATTGCGCACCAACTCGCACAACCAGTCTTCAAAAAGTTCCGCCATGTTTTTCTTCTTCTTCCTGTACATATGGAAGTGGTCGCATCATGCACTGCCCCCACGGTTTCCAGTGGTATTGCTCCGTCCTGTCCGCATCCGCAAGCTTTCAGAAAATGTGCAAATTACGTACAAAATGAACGCAGAGTACGTTGAGCATAAATGAGCCTTTAGTGGTTAGCACGTTCGCCTCTCAGCGCTAGGGATTCCCGGTTCGAATCCCCATCTGGGTGGAGTTTCCACATAACATAAAAACTTTAAAGAAAATTAATTCATGTTTTCCAGGCCTGGAGCAGAAACATTAAAGGGTCAAATTGTATTAAAATATTTGCCAGTGAATGCGGCACGGTGGCTTAGCACTAGGGATTCCCGGTTTGAATCCCCATCTGGGTGGAGTTTCCATGTTCTCCCCGTGTCTGCGTGGGTTTCCTCCGGGTTCTCCGGTTTCCTCCCACTGTCCAAAAACATGGAACAAGTCAATTGAGTTCTCCAAAATTGCCCTTATAGAGTGTGTTTGCATGCGTGTCTGTGTGAGTGAGTGTGTGCCCAGTGATAGATTGGCGCCCTGTCCTGGGTGTATCTGCCCAGCGCCCGAAACGTTCTCCCCTGGATGGGCATGGGGAACCCCACCGTGACCCTAAGATAAGCGGAAGATAATGAATGAATGAATGAATGGGGAGTGAAACGTCCTAACACTTAGTCATCTACTAAGTTTAGTCAGCTACTAACCTCCGAAAACATGTGTTCACCTTATCGAAGGTTCTCAATTTCAAAGATACAGAGATAGATCAATTGGCTGATTTCCTTGGACATAACAAATGCACTGGAACTTTTATCAATTTTCTAAAGATGCATTAGAACTAGCAAAGATTAGTAAAGTGCTCATGGCCCTTTAGCAGGAAAGATTTTTTAAATTGAAAGACCTTGAAGACAAAAAATTTGTATTTTGTAGGTTGAAGTCATGCTTCTTTATAATGGCTTCTGAATAATATTCTGCATGTCCTGGCAGTTAGGATTAGCAATTATATTTACGTATTGTGTCATTAAACATATTGGTTACTTTTATAAATAAAATTCCTTGATTTAATATTCATTCTTTATATTATCCATTTCACTTTGATACACTTTTTAGTTTTACAATTACAAACTCTTCATACTTTGTTACCAACTCTGTCCTTCAGCAATCAGAATTCCTACTGAAACAGATATTAGATATTATTTGAGTGGTGGGTGATTCACAGCATGACACTGAAACGTATGACAGATGATCTTATTGTGCAGAGCTGTTTTAGTTTTAAAAACACTAATTGTGCACTCTCATTGACACAGCTATTCTGAAAGACAAATACTCCACCTTATAGATATAGTACAAAGCCAAAAACATGTGTGGTTGTCATCTTTTAACCCTTCGTTGGGCTGCTGCCTAAAGGAAGCTGTTGGCTGGAGAACTATTTTCAGTCTAACAGATACAGTGAGATGAGAACAGCAGTGCAACACACACAAACACCATCACCACATCAGTGTCACAGCAATACAGGAAATCATTTACCACCTGAACTTGCTCTGCATTTGTTCTTTAAAGATCATTATCATATGACAACAAAGTAAAGAAGATTAAGTGCAAGTATGAGGTATGTGGAACTGATAAAATAGACGTATAGAAATAAAAATACATATAGATGAAAGTATATATAATGAAATGCCTGATGTGTAAAGGTAGTATTTTGACCAAATCCATTGTTAAAATTAACAATTGCTTGGGTTACATTTAAATAACACTTACATTTAGTCATTTAGATGCTATAATCCAGTTTCTTTCAAATAAAAAAATGACACAAGTCAGTAGTTAAACAGAAACCATTTACAATGTAATATTATCAAACTTATCATTATCCAATCTGGCTTCCAAGTCAGGATTTATCCTACCTTTTATTTATTTTTTGATATAGATGTGTTTTGAGCTGTCTCTTGAAAATGCTATATGTCTTATCATTACAGATTTGGAAACATCATTTCACCATTCAGCAGTGGTTTAGTTGTGTCCAATACTTTTTATGTACAAGGTTGAAATATTTATGTGTGTGTATGTGTAAATCTGACCTGTCTCAATCTATGGATCTTACTTTAGGTGCTTAACTTAAATTGGTAACCTGAATTGGTTGTTTTAAACTGTAAATCCAACATAGGCTAGATAGCATCTAATGTTAACTTTGTTTTTTATTCCCTTTTCACTAAATGTATATATGTACAGTATATCATTTGCAAACCATGTGGCTGTCTGGTTTTCCATATGGGTATGAGGTTAGTTCCAAAACAATGGATTTGAAATGTGAAAGTAATTTAATTGTTAGTGGGAGCTAAGTAGCATTTTGTATAAAATAGTGTGCTGGATGTGATTATGCCAGAAGAAATTTAAGGCTATTCTTCTCAACCGCTGGAAATTGAGCCTGTAAGTGTTTCCTAGTTAAATAATAGATGTTAATGAGATTTAGCAAAGCAGCTTAGGGCATATTGGAGTCATTTTCTATTTTCATCAAGCCAGTGCATGTGTGTGTTTTATGCATCTGGAGGGTGATTTTTTAAGCAGTGTGGATTAAATCCAGTTTTTGTATCACCAGCCCAGCAGAGCTTTAAAATGATCGTTTGGTGAGAAATCAAATTTACAGCTTTTTCCTAACCCCAAGTGAAGATCAGTGAATACATATATCTTGTTTAAAGTTTGTGGTAGATTTGTTCTGGAACTAGAAAAACATAAGTAACAAGCTAGTAAGGCCTAAAGAATTAGATTGGCAAGTAAATATTACCTCTTCATACTTTCATCGATAAAGGATCTGACACAATTAGATTGTACTGTTACTAATAATACCTTTTATAAAATTGTTAATATGGTTATGTAACAATGATTATTTTATGTATTGTAAAAATATAAGTAAAATATCATAGCAAATTCTTAACATGTCTATCTTAACAAGTCTATTTATTAAACACTTAAACACGAATACGATTTGTGCTGCACATCCTGATAGATGAGCAAAGATAACGTTTTGAGATTTTATTTTCATGTGCAACCAGGATCCATCTTTTCTGGTGTCAGTTGTCAGAGGAAAGAAAAGATTTGGTGTTATCACTTTGTTCCAGGATTCTTGGATTGCCACAGTGGCATTCGTATGGCCATGGTTTAATAAAAGTGAAAAACGTGTAGAAAGTGGCGGAGCCCCCAAAGTACTTTCGGCTACACCACCCCCAGGGAGTACATGCCCCTGAGGGAAAGAGAGAGTGTGTTTATAATTACAAACGCCCAAATTGATCACAATGTCCAAAGTTCACTACAAGTTCACTATGTGCAATCAAGACAGAGACAAGGATTTGTTTCCATTCATTCATTCATTCATTATCTTCCGCTTATCCTCTATTAGGGTCGCGGTGGGGTTCCCCATGCCCATCCAGGGGAGAACGTCTCGGGCGCTGGGCAGATAGACCCAGGACAGGGCGCCAATCCATCGCTGGGCAAACACTCACTCACACAGACACACTCTAAATGGGGCAATTTTGAGAATTTAATTAACTTGATCCATGTTTTTGGACTGTGGGAGGAAACCGGAGAACCCGGAGGAAACCCACGCAGACACGGGGAGAACATGGAAACTCCACCCAGATGGGGATTCGAACCGGGAATCCCTAGTGCTGAGAGGCGAATGTGCTAACCACTAAGCCACCGTGCCGCCAGGATTTGTTTCCAATCGTATAAATTTTAATTTACTTTCAAATGTATACAAAAGATATTCTTAAACCTTTTTGTTAAAATGGTTGCACCGAAACACACACACACACTCACTTACATACACACTACGGTGGGTATGGTTGGAGGTAAACACACCAAAATAGCACATCAAGTAACAAACATAAATAACAAACACAAATACTAAAAAAAGATAAATCAAAAAGGACGAGAGGGCTTACCAGAGGGCGGACCCTGACTTTGGAGTGGGGACCACACGTGATACACTGCACACCCAAGTGACTCTACCCTACCATACAGGTGAATTAGGTGGGAACACACAGGTACCCACTACCATTGGCTTGGCCCCCCCTAGTGGTCGTCCCGATCCTGCCAAAAAATAAGAGAACATATAATGAACCTAGGGCGGCACAGTGGCTTAGTGGTTAGCACGTTCGCCTCTCAGCGCTAGGGATTCCCGGTTCGAATCCCCATCTGGGTGGAGTTTCCATGTTTTCCCTGTGTCCGCGTGGGTTTACTCCGGGTTCTTCGGTTTCCTCCCACATTAATAATTACGCTTTACTCATGGTAACAATGTTAAAAACGGCACTACTTACCCAAATTCCGCTATTTATATACACCAACCCGAATACCCAGCTGGTCTCGGAGACAAAAGTCACAAGTGTGTACGTCTTACTTGAAAGGAGGAAGCATATGCAGCGAAGCAATAAAAATCAATGCCAAACAAATACGTTGCCAGACAACCACATACCAGAGCACGGGAAGACAACGAAACTGTATAAACCACTGCAAAGCACAGATAAAACCCAAAGGAGCCACTTTAACACGAACACGCAGGCCACCGAGTGAAACTCTCTGAAACAATGCAAGAAGCTAGCATTAGCAAGTAGCTGGTAACTTGCATTTCAACAGCAAAGAGAGGCAAATTAACATACCTCCAACGAGGAAAGTGAAAATGCCGACCGCTGTCTTCACGGAAATTGCTCATGAACAAGCAACAGCAGCAAGACCAGTGCTAATGGCCATGAAGAACTGCGTAAAACAGTCAGAGCTTGCTCCTTCGGCCACGTCAGCTCCATGAATTTAAATACTCACGCTCACGCTGGACGACAAGCCAGCGTGATGACGTAACCACCACCAACAACCAGAGCACCACCACACATGCAATAAACATGCTGCGTGATTTTTTGTGTGTTTGTGGAGGCAATGTTGGAACTTCTGATGAGTGATCATGAGTAGCATGAATGGTTGCGACACCAACCAACAATTGCATTTTAACTAAAGAGCTTAACCAAACAAATATATTTTAAATTTTTCATTCATTCATTATCTCCCGCTTATCCTCTATCAGGGTCGCGGTGGGGTTCCCCATGCCCATCCAGGGGAGAACGCTGGGCAGATAGACCCAGGACAGGGCGCCAATCCATCGCTGGGCAGACACTCACTCACACAGACACACTCTATAGGGGGCAATTTTGAGATTTCAATTCATTTGATCCATGTTTTTGGACTGTGGGAGGAAACCGGAGAACCCGGAGGAAACCCACGCAGACACGGGGAGAACATGGAAACTCCACCCAGATGGGGATTCGAACCGGGAATCCCTAGCGCTGAGAGGCGAACGTGCTAACCACTAAGCCACCGTGCCTCCTATTTTAAATTTCAAATTTATTTTACCAATAGCTTCTGACATCTAGTTCCATTAAAGGTAGTAGCTAAATACTGACTACTTTCTAATGATCTAATATTTCTGCCAGGTTAATAAAGCTACAGCACATTTAATGGATATGCTGATCCAACACTATTGCGTGATTAGAAGACAGGAATAACACCTTATGAATAACCTTGTATACTACGATTTGTGGTATATTAAAGCAATAAAGCACATAAGGACATGCATTATTCAGAATAAATTAAAGGAAAGAGGTGTTTTAGGCACCTCTTTCCTACTGGGGCGCAGTAGCTCAGTGGTTAGGGCGTTGGGTTATCAATCTGAAGGTTGGCGGTTCAAGTCCACTGAAGTTACCAGTGTGGGTCCTTGAGCAAGGCCCTTAACCCTCATTGCTCCAGGGGTGTTGTGATTAACCCTGTGCTCACCTTGTAAGTCGCTTTGGATAAAAGCGTCTGCTAAAAGACCAAATGTAAATGTAGGCACAATGCAAAGTGGTGTGCCCTTACACCTCTTTCCTGTGACTTATTTATACAGAAACTTATTTTTTTATTGCTTTTATACATTTATACATGCTTTTATACACTTACATTTAGTCATTTAGCAGAGTATTTTATCCAGAGCAACTTACAAATAAGAAAATAACACAAGTTAATAGTTAAGAAACAACAGCTACACTGTAGTATAATTAAACCTAATCATTATCCATTTTGGCTTCTTCTTCAGTGTTGGTAAGATCATTATGCCATTTAGCAGGAGTGAACAAAATGAGAATTAACACCACGATGAGGTTGAAGCACCAATGACATTAATTACTAGACTACAATGAATGAGTTGGAGTGCATTTTGGAAAGACAGTGAGAAGGTAAGAGGGGGCAGATCCAGAGCTTGTCCTGTAAGTCAGTGCCTTGTTCTGAATGCAGGTAGCTACAGGGAGCCAATGGAGTGAGATGTGTAATGGAGTGATATGATTTCTCTAAAAAAATCGTTAATAAATTGGTATCCTGTGATGTAATTTAGACCAGATTTTAAACTGAACATTGTGCTGAGTAACAGGATACCAGTTTCTTGATATAAAAAAACATAAAAAGCCATGTAAGGTCAATATCACAGAACACAATTTTTAAACAACAGCCGCAATAGACTTAGTGTTATTGAAAATCAGCTTGCTGATAATATTAGTCTGCATTTTTATTTATGGTTTATTATTTCAAATAATGTACTAATTATCACGAATTTATACAAATGTGAAGATGTCAGAGTTGTACATTATTTATTGTCAATAATGTCACAGCTGGACAAACAGCTCAGCCAATCAGTTTTATGGAGCTGGAACTACCTGTTTTATAAACATATTTAGTTATCCAATGCCAAGTTAAACAAGCCAAAGGATAAGAATTTGTTAAATGTTAAAACAAGCTAAATTTGTCTATGTAAACTGATCTGATCAATAAAAATAATTAGAGGAAAGTCAGAGGAAAGGATAATCTCATAAAATATGTAATTACTTTCCATTTTTTGCCACAAGCAATGAAGATTCTTTGTGCAAGATGGAAATGCAAGATGTCTGTGTGAAAGATGGAAATGCAACAGGAATAAAATGGTTTGCTGAGTTTATTACACTTATTGTAAAAACTGAATAGTAAAAATGTAAAAATGTATAGACTTTTTAAATTTTGGGTTTTTGGGGCAAAACATTATAAAACTGTAATGCAATGCTTGTCAAAGTTTAGCCCTCTGTAGCTAATTCAGAATTCACAGCTTGCCAGGGTGTTCAACCAGCTGAAGTGAACCTATGTAACCCCACATTTCTTCAGTGGATTTCATTAAATTCCCAAATCCAAGATAAGGCCATGACATAGGTCTACGTGACCTCTAGATGATCTGTATATCAGCTGATTCATACCTAAACATCCATAGGAGTACTCACTGCATTCTAGTGGTGATTACTGCATGGTGTTTACAGCTTTTTGTAGTGTGATTTTAATAGAGAGAGATACAGCATCTAAAGGAGGAGGCACGGTGGCGTAGTGGTTAGCATATTTGCTTCTCAGCGCTGGTGATCCAGGTTTGAATCCCAATCTGGGTGGAGATTCCATGTTCTCTCTGTGTGGCTTTTCTCTGGGCCCTCCAGTTTCCTCCTACAGTCCATAAACATGAATTCAAATTGGCTGCTCTATACTGTCTGTGTGGGTGAGTGCACAGTGATGGATTGGTGCCCTGTCCTGAATGTATCTACGCAGCACTCAAAACATTCTCCCCTGGATGGGGGTGGGGAATCTCCTGTAACCCTAGTATATAATTGAGCGGAAAATAATGAGATGAGTCTCATGGACTAAAGCACAAGGTAATAGTTAGTGGATCTAAAGCAGGAAAGTGTTTTTATGTAGATCAAAAATTATTTAGATATTTTTATATATTTATTATTTAGATTTTTCTTTTTATACCTTTGGAATCTTTATACCTATCACAATCACATGAATGCAAACAAACTTATAGATCTGCAAAAATGTGTATTTCACCCAAAAGCAGCAAAGACAACAAAGCTTGTGAACAAATGCAAGCAATGCATTTTTTGGAAGACTAAATCATTAATGATGCTCAAGCTAAGTATGACATTATGTAACCTTCTTATTTTATAAAGAATTACATTTAGTGATCAGTTGGTAAAGATGAAGTTTTGAAGACCAAGCTCAAATTTAAGTTTTATATAGAAAAAAAGAACATATAAATATATAAGGATATATAAGAGAGAGTATCAGGTCAGTGAGTAATATTTGCACCCCTATATTAGCTCTATTATACCTCTCTTTAGCTCCTCAAGTCTTTTGTCCCTTCTGTCCCCATTTTCCCCTTGAGCAAATTTTATTAGTGCTCTGTTTTCTTAAAGAGTAAATAGTCCCAATGCAGGATTAATCCTAGAGTTTGTAGGAGAGGAAGAATGAGGGAGAACAAATCGCAGAATGCTCTTCTATCATGCTCTGGGGGAAATAAGTGCTTAGTACAAGCATTAAATAATCAGGTGTTTTTTGTCTGCTGGAGGGTAAGTTTGCTCAGAGTTCTGCACAGTCTTGTTTTCAGGGAGAAATTATAAGCAATTCTATGTATTTTTAGTGCATTTAGAAGCCTGGGGAAACAAAGTAAAATATAAGGTTAGCACATTTATGCTAATATAACCATTGAGTATAATTAATGGTAAATGCACAACATAATAAGGTATGGAGTGTGAACAGTTTAAATTAAGTCTCTGTGTTTGTTAGTGTCTTTATTTTGCTAGGTACATCATGTTTCTACACTCATTGTAATGTTTTCAGCTCTACTAACTACATATATAAAAAAGGACTGGAATCTCCAGAGTGATGGAGACTAAACAAATGTACAGGAAAATAAAGCGTGAAGTGAAAAAGTGAAGAAGGTTAAGAGAAGGTCTTATGATAATCTGCATCTGAGGTTAGACAAAGTTAAAAAGGACTTGTATCGACCGATTAGACAGAGAAACAGAGCTGGAAAAGGATATAAAAAAAGATTTGAATGGTGAGTGCAGATGAGATTTTTTTGTCAAATGTGGAGGACGTACTGAAAACAAAGAAAGAAGTAGAGATCATGTAGATTAAGATAAACAAGGGTAATGGGCTTGTGGTTAAGGAACCAGCCTTGTGACCCAAAGGTCCCCGGTTCGATTCCCGATCCCACCAAGCACCATGGCTGAAGTGCCCTTGGGCAAGGCACCTAACCCCAATTGCACCGTATTCAAGGCTGCCCACCAAATTCCTCTGTCTGTATGCAGAGTAGGCAAAATAAATCACTTTATCACTTTATATAGAGAATAATAAGCAGGAAGGTTGTTGGCCAAATAAAGATACCAGTGGAGGTTTTGGAGAAATAGCTGTGGGATTTTAAACTACACTGTTTTGGTAATAAAATCTGCCTCTGGAAAAGATGCCCAAGGAGTGATAGAATGATAGAGCCTAGGAAAGAGTAGTGAAAATTAGGTTGAGAAAACATTTATTTTTGTTAGCAGTAGTAGAGACAGAAAAGCATGGGAAGTTGGTCCAGGATAAGTATAAGGACAGTGTGTCAGTGGTGAGATATGCATTAGATTAGATTAGATTCAACTTTATTGTCATTGTGCAGAGTAAACAAGTACAAAGCCAATGAAATTAAGCAACAGTTAACCAGAAGTTCAAGGTAGAGATTATTTACATATAATTAAGGTGATCAGACAGATATATAGCTGGCAATATTATTATAAAATTATAAAAAAATACATTATAATGAGTTATAATGATTTGAGTTTAGTTAGATTTCCGCAGAGTTACAACCTCTGGAACAAAGCTCTTCCTGGGTCTACTGGCTTGAGAATGTAGGTTCCTGTAAAGCCTGGCAGTCGGAAGCATGGAGAAGATCTGAAACATCCTTAATAATGTTCCTGGCTCTACCCAGACACTGACGCTTTATGATAGATGTCCTGAATGGATTGTAACTAGGTGATCGTGATGCGCCGGGCGATTTTAATCACCAGCTGTAGCATTTTTTCTGGTTCGCTGAAGAGCAATTGTTATACCACACAGAGATACAGTTGGTTAAGGTGCTCTCAATGGTACAGCAGAATAAGTCCACAAGTATCCTAGGACACAAGAAGACACACAAACCTAGGAGAGACAGATATGTTTAATGTTAAGGATGGTCAGCATCAAAGCTCAGCTCTGAGTTCAGAGGTTAAACAGGACTCTATGAAATGTTTTACTAAAAATCCAAGAGTTATGGGATTAAATTCCAGGTGCACTGATGTTACCAATGTAAGTCCTTGAGCAAGGCGCTTAATCCTCATTGCTCCAGGTACCAACTGTAACCCTGTATTTATTGTTTTATGGCCTGAGGTGGCTGATATTCTCAGTGGGAGTAACAAGGATGGACAAGATTAAGAATTTATTTATTAGAAGCAAATAGGATATTTTGCCAAATAGGATGCGGTGGTTGGGAAGATGGAGAAGGCTTTGGATAGAGTGAGATAATTAAAAATGTATCTATCAATCTATTTATCTCTCCTCTTTATACAGACACTGGGTGCATCTGTTTTCTGCTTTTATCTTGTTTTGTTATCAATAAAAAATTCCAGACTGAGCATTCTAGGGAAACACTATGTTTAGAAAAAACTGTTTTGTATTATGCAAGCTTATTGTATATACAGTCATATGCAAAAGTTTGGGCACCCCTATTAATCTTAATCATTTTTAGTTCTAAATATGTGGTTGTTTGCAACAGCAATTTTAGTTTGATATATCTAATAACTGATGGACACAGAAATATCTTAGGATTGAAATGAGGTTTATTGTACTAACAGAAAATGTGCAATATGCATTAAACCAAATTTTGACAGGTGCAAAAGTATGGGTACCCTTATCATTTTATTGAGTTGAATACTCCTAACTACTTTTTAATGACTTACTGAAGCACAAAATGAGTAAAGGTATTTAATGTAGCTAATTGCAAGTGGTTCTCCTATTTGAAGGAGAACTTATGAAGAACTTCTTCTGAAGAGTGGCATCATGGGCTCCTCAAAACAACTCTCAAATGATCTGAAAACAAAGATTGTTCAACATAGTTGTTCAGGGGAAGAATACAAAAAGTTGTCTCAGAGATTTAACCTGTCAGTTTCCATTGTGAGGAACATATTAAGGAAATGGAAGACCACAAGGGCAGTTCTTGTTAAGCCCAGAAGTGGCAGGCCAAGAAAAATTTCAGAAAGGCAGAGGAGAACAATGGTGAGAACAGTCAAGGAAAATCCACAGACCACCTCCAAAGAGCTGCAGCATCATCTTGCTGCAGATGGCGTCACTGTGCATCAGGCAACAATACAGCGCACTTTGCACAAGGAGAAGCTATATGGGAGAGTGATGCGAAAGAAGCCGTGCAAGCACGCCACAAAAAGTCGTCTGAGGTAAGCAAAAGCAAATTTGGACAAGCCAGCTTAATTTTGGAAGAAGGTCCTGTGGACTGATGAAGCAAAGATTGAGTTGTTTGGTCATACAAAAAGGCGTTATTGCATGGCGTCAAAAAAAACACAGCATTCCAAGAAAAACACTTGCTACCCACTGTAAAATTTGGTGGAGGTTCCATCATGCTTTGGGGCTGTGTGGCCAATGCCGGCACTGGGAATCTTGTTAAAGTTGAGGATCACATGGAATAAACTTAGTATCAGCAGATTCTTGAGAATAATGTTCAAGAATCAGTGACGAAGTTGAAGTTACGCCGGGGATGGATATTTCAGCAAGACAATGATTCAAAACACCGCTCCAAATCTACTCAGGCATTCATGCAGAGGAACAATTACAATGTTCTGAAATGGCCATCCCAGTCCCCAGACCTGAATATCATTGAACATCTGTGGGATGATTTGAAGCGGGCTATCCATGCTCGGCGACCATCAAACTTAATTAAACTGGAATTGTTTTGTAAAGAGGAATGGTCAAAAATAGCTTCATCCAAGAACTGATTATAAGCTACAGGAAGCGACTAGAGGCTGTTATTTTTGCAAAAGGAGGATATACTAAATATTAATGTCACTTTTCTGTTGAGGTGCCCATATTTTTTTACCTGTCAAATTTTGGTTTAATGCATATTGCACATTTTCTGTTAGTACAATAAACCTCTTTTCAATCCTGAAATATTACTGTGTCCATCAGTTATTAGATATATCAAACTAAAATGGATGTTGCAAACACCCAAATATTTAGAACTAAAAATGATTAAGATTAATAGGGGTGCTCAAACTTTCGCATATGACTGTATATATATACGATAAGCTTGCATAATACAAAACAGTTTCTTCTAAACATAGTGTTTCCCTAGAATGCTCAGTCTGGAATTTTTTTATTTTTATCTTTTTTTGGTTCTTCACCAAAACACACTGTTGAGAAATTTCCTGGAAAATGGTTCTTTTCATCTTCTTTTGACTGTACCTGTTGGGGGTTGCAATGCACAGGATCTGCACAGTTTTAAACTACACAGTTTTAATGTCCAGCCTCATCTACATCAACATCCAGAACCACAAATAATCTACATCTTTACAAATTTTCACTTTTTCCAAAAATTAACATCTCATTGAAGTTCACTGCATTTACATATATACATTTTATACACTGCAATTTATTTACCTGAGATTTTATTAGCTAGACCTGATCATTTCTACATTCTCACAGAGGAAGTTTTTGGGTGGTGGATGATTGTCAGTGATACTGACATAGTGGTGTTCTGTTAGTGTTGTATTGTGTTGGTATAAGTGGATCAGATTTTTGAACAGAGAAGAGTGCACCAATTAAAACATACAATTGTCTAATCCACTTGTACCATCATCCGCCACCCTAATAATACCTGCCCTGTGAGAGTCCTGATCAGAGAACATAGTAAAATGGACTTAAGTAAGTAGGGAAAGAGATGGACTATATAGTCCATCTATAGGATTAATTTAACCGGAAGAATCAAAGAGCTTGTGGAACAGAGGATGTGTATCTAATAAAATGGCCAGAGAAAAAAAATAATAACTGCTGATCGCTGAGTTACAGGGTTTCGGTATATCTAACAAACAAATTCTGCCATCTAGTGAACAAATTGCAGAACACATTTAGGAAAGAAAAAAAAAAAAAAAAAAAAAAGACTTATTGGAAAAATATATTGTATTTCTCACATTTGTGACCGTGCTCAATACAAGCATAAAAACACCTAGGTAATTTCACCCTAGGAAATATTACGCTCGATAAAACCCACAAAGCACACAGCTCATTACAGACTTTAGACACGTGGGATGGAACTCAGCCTTAAATGTTTATTTGTATTATAAGATTGATTTGTGACAATGTTTATAAAAGTTAAAGTAGAGTACTGGAGGTCTCACGCTAGCAGAAAGTAATCATTCCTTGCTCATCAGAAGATACTTGGAGGTCCTTTTTATCCTGGATCCACTCAAACACACACACTACAAATCAGGAAAATAAACCTCAATTATGGTGAATTTAACCACAGCAGACCAGGTGCAAAAGAGATTTGAGGTGGACCCAGAGAAAAAGACCCGATGATCATAGACACCACGTACGCTCAAGTATCTAGAAGACAGAAGCAAGACCCAAACAGTTCATAACAATTCACTGAATACCCTTCAAAGACCCCTCACAGTATCTCTTACAGAGTATAATTTATCGATCCAGCCATATACTAGTTAAAACAAACAAAAGAAACAAACAAAACTAACAGTAAAAATTAAAACAAAACATCAAAGCAAATAAAGCAAACAAATAAAAATCTTTATAAAAAGATTTCAACGTAGGAAAAACAGCAGTGGCTTGATAAAAGGCCCATCTGAAGCCAAGCTAGAGTAGCAGTCGGGAAAATACCTGCAAGAACACATATCCATCAGATTCAAGCATCAAAGAGTTCTAATTGTGGAAACCCCCTAGTTAGATCGCTAAATAAAACATACCTGTACATGCATATTACCATTAACAGACACATTAAACTTTCAATATAGCATTACAAAGAGGCCACCACGTACCTTACAGGAAGCACACGGACAAATAATACCAGAGAAAACAACAGCTATGTCCCAGCAACTCTCCTGCACATCAATACAGCCACATCATACACAACTAGATTGAATTTCTAGCACAGCATAACGAATAAGAACATACCTTATAGGGAACGTCTTGGCAACAAGTCCCACAACATCACCGGCACAGTAACTCACTACAGCCCATTATATCCAAACGACCGAGCTAAATAGCTAACTAGCATGACGACATGAGGAAAGAAGGGAAGGCCATGCCTCTTCTACGGTGGCTGCGCCACACCAAAAAGATAAGTAACACAGGCGAGATTTACACCGGTTACACATTGATATGAATGTGAAGCGTTAAAAGATGCATTATTGTCACTACAATACAATTGCATACAACCCTATTTATTCCATTCCTGTGATGTCATATATTTCATATAAAAAATGGTGGGGGGGGGTTCCCCATGCCCATGCCCATCCGGGGGAGAAAGTTTCAGGCGCTGGGCAGATACACCGAGGACAGGGTGCCAATCTATTGCTGGGCACACACTCACTCACACAAACACACTTTATATGGGACAATTTGGAGAACTCAATTGACCTGATCCATGCTTTTGGACTGTGGGAGGAAACCCACACGGACACGGGGAGAACATTGAAACTCCACCCAGATGGGAATTTGAAACAGGAATCCCTAGTGCTGAGAAGCTAACCACTAAGCCACCCATGCTATTTTTATATCCTTCTTATTATTTATTTTATTGGCCTCCTTTTTCCCCTCTAAGCTCAAGTGTATATGGAATACAATTACTTTCACCCTCCTAGAGCTGCTTCAGCGCACCAGTCCCAGATGTCTTGTTGTGTTTATGCTGATTTTTTTCACCTGTTTTGTGCACAGTATTTTGCAAACCAAAGTGGAAAATCACACACGAAAGGCAATCTGTTTACCTAAATGTGCAGAAAAGCAGTACCCGAACCGAAAAAGCAAAAGAGGCAATAAATAATTAGGAGTTATTTTAACACAAATGGCTCCAACATCTTTTTTTTTTTTTTTGCTAAAACACAAAATACTCATGGGAAGTACAATAGTGCCACTTATGTCAAAACTAAAATTATCTTCTCTAATGAAAATATATTCTTCTTACATTAACACCAAAACCAGTAGGGGAACATCTAAATGCAAAATTAGAGCCAAACAACAATTCAAATGTAAACTGTTAAAAACTGTTAAACTGTGGGTAAAAAAACATAATTTCAACACTAGAGTGGATACCTAGCATTGAAAGAGTAATTTTACTTTCAATTCCTTTGTATTTTCCATTTAAATTAGTATTTTTCGTTTTAAAGAACAGAATTGTCATTGAAGGCTTCTGGAATAAATGGACTTTCCATTGCTACTAAGACTAGATAAGAAGGACAATTGATAGTAGCTGGAATTTAAATGTCCTAGACTCATGAATAAATTTACGTTGTTTGTAAATTGGGATTTATGTAAAGCTGTGTGAAAAGCACTTGAAAAGCTACCATGTACACAGTGTCAAAGAAGGTCCAGAATACAAATATTAGTTAAAAGAAAGAGAATTATTAAATTAATTAATAAATTATTTTGCATTAATTACTGTATACCATTGTGACTATACATTAGCATTGTCATAATTATTTTAATAAACACCTTTTATTTTTTTATTTATCTTTTTAAATATTTAATATTATTATCTCATCTCATTATCTTCTCCAGACAGAAAATAGGCCACTATGCATGCTTAACCTTTTAACAATAATAGCTAAGAATAGGAATAGAAGAATAGATATTTATGAATTTTGACTTACTGGTGGAATTGCCAACAGAGAAATAGGCACTAATACAATTTTTGGTGTGCTGTTGCCGATTCTCACTATGCAGCCGAGAACTCTCTCAGTCTTTCTTTCTTTTTGAGTCTTATTTTTAATTCAAGACAAACCACATATTCATTTCAAGTACCACAGGCAGAATCAAACTCTTATTTCCATCGCTCTTTCTCATATTCACAAATCTGTGCCTGAGCGCAGCTCAGTGGCACAATATGTTTTGTACATGCTAATGCTACATTCTCAAAAAATGTATTATACTTTTAGGGGTATAGCTCTTGTTATTGGAGCTGTAAACACTAACATTTCATATATTGCTAAATAATTTCTACTAAATTGGCCCTCAGTGGGCACACTCAGTTTGAATGTCCAATATTTAACTTCAAAAAGAGTTATTTGTACTTGTTTTATGATACTTTTTTAATTATACAGTTTTGTAAATAATAAAGTAAAGTTTTGTAAATAATAAAGTAAATCATATTCTGAACCTGTTGGATACCAAAAACATTAGTTTTCACCCTGTACTTTACTCTGTAGAAATAAATAAAACTTAAAATAAAGCTATGGACCATAGTAAAGTACAGTAGTGACTTACTGCACACTATCCTTTCCCTACTTTAGTGCCAAGCATGGCTGGAAAATGCTTCATAACATGTAGCACCTACACCAGCCAAAGACCAGCCAGTTCAGCAACTTACAGACAAAATTGTGAATGTGCCTTCCAAAGTCATTTGGAATAAAAGCAAATATTAACATCCTGCAATGTCTTAGCACTGAATGCTTGGCACTATGAGCTTAAAATGGCCCACATCTGCACCTAAAATATAATACATATATGCAAAACACATTGCCTTCATAATCCTTATAGATTTGGTTGTAGCAATGAAAGAGAAAAAAAAGTACTGCATTTCATAGGTGGTGCAGGCTAAGTGGTTGGAGCTTCAGTCAAGTATTTTCTCAATCCTAGTCCTGGAGCCCCACCACCCTGCCTCTTTTTATTGTTTTTTGCTGTAACACACTCACTAAACACAATAATTGGCAGTTAATGGGCAGATTAGCAGGGAAAACACAAGTGCAAGACAAGGACCTTGACAAGATTGTAGTATTTAATATAAAAAAGAACCAAGTTTTCCTAAACAGTCCAATAATGCGTTGGTCCATGTTGGATACAGTTCTATATATAGCGCCCGGAGAGCAATTGGGGTTAGGCATTTCATCCAGGAATCAAACCTGGGACCTAAGGTCACAAGGCTGGTTCCTTAACCGCAAGCCTATGACTGCCCCAAACCACCCTTCTTTAGGCAACATGGTGGTCCCGAGCTCCTTCAGGAGCACCATCTCAATACTGAACTAAGTGCTGACACCCAAATCACCTGCAGCCCTGCACCCCTGAGCTCAAACAATCCACCAGCTTCCCAGTATCATGGATTACAGGCATGCGCCACCACACCCGGCCCCATTAATTACCCTTTTAAACCTAATTCAGATAAGAAAGCAATAATTTGATTAAATTAAAGTTAAAGTAACTACTTTCTATATACTACTTTTCTACTATTGTGTTCCAATAGTAAAAGGTTTGTGTTACTGCAAGTAATGTGAAATATGTAATAATTGTTCGGGGGGTTGACATATTCTTTTAAAACTTCTCAGACAGAAAAAAAAAAGTTTGTTCCAACTTGTTGGGGGTTTCCTCTTTAGTAAAAATGATAAGAAGTTTGAGTGGGAGAAACACTGAGTGTTCAAAGGACATCAAACACAAGAGGCATCACATTAAGGAAAAACACTTGGATAACTTTGAAGATGAAAAGAGACTTAGATGATGGTAAAAAAAGCAAGAAGAAGAATGATGAAAAAACACGTTCAGGTGCTTTTGATCTGGCAGTTTCATAACATTGGATGAAGTGTGTCCTCATCAGCCTTCTCCCTTTTCATTTTGTCAAAGCTCAAATGGTTACAGTGACATTGTATGGGATTATTACATGAAAATCAGAAAAACATCTAACCTTAAAAATTCTGATCTATACAGATGTTCTGCCCGGGAACTGAATGTTCATTTCTCTACCATAAGCCATCTCCAAAGGCGTTTGAGAGAATTTGGTAGTACTGAACTTACAACAGCACACCACCTCTGACCACACCAGCCTAGAACCTCCACATTCAGCATTTCACTTTATTTCACAGCTGCTGCAACAATCGGTTTACATGACCAAAGAAATTCTGCACAAATTGTCAGAAACAGTTTCAGTAAAGCTCATCCACATGCTCGTCATCCTCATCACCTGTGCAATAATCGTTCTATCTATATATACCTGTGAGGTGGATAAATAATCTCAGTAGGTGAAGTGCTCAGTAATACAGATTTTTTAAATAGAAAAAGTCTTAGATCTTGTAGTTCAGCTCAATAAAAATGGGAGCATTCATTCATTCATTCATTATCTTTCGCTTTTTCTCCAGGGGAAAACGTCTCAGGCACTGGGCAGATACACCCAGGACAGGGTGCCAATCTATTGCTATTTTCTGTTTCAGTTAGTGTTATTTTATCCATTAATTCTCAGCATTTTTTCTTTTACGTTTGTATTTTTGTATTTGTAAAATTATGTTTAGCATATTATGTCAGAAGGACATTATAGAAGTTTGGATGCTACTGCTTTTGTGATGCTTTTGTGATGCTGCTGCTTCCACTTTTGTCAATTGGGAAGCGTGATTGTTTGGAATGCTTCTGTGGGCAGTTGTCATCTGGAGAAAATAGTAATTTTATATTTATAAAACAGGTAGTTCTTGTCCTTATTGACAATAAGGCACATCGCTGACTGCTTCACATTGGTATCAATGTGTGAGAAAACAATACGTTAGTTTCCCGATGTTTTTTATAAACTACAGTGGGTTGCAAAAGTATTCATACCCCTTGAACTTTGCCATATTTTGTCACATTACAACCACAAACATAAATATATTTCACTGGAATTTAATGTGAAAGACCAACACAAAGTGGTATACAATTGTGAAGTGGAATGAAAGTTATACATGAATCAACAATTTTTTTACAAATAAAAAACTGAAAAGTGCGATGTGCAAAATTATTCAGCCCCCCTGAGTCAATACTTTGTGGAA
>JAFMOD010000971.1:595731-611829 GCA_019802435.1 Corydoras maculifer
GAGATTAGATTACACACAGGTGGACCCTTTTAAGTCATTAGCAGTCATCAGGCAACTTCTGAATGCAATTGGTTGCACTCAGGGAAAAGGGGGCTGAATAATTTTGCCCATCGCACTTTTCAGTTTTTTATTTGTAAAAAAATTGTTGATTCATGTATAACTTTCATTCCACTTCACAATTGTATACCACTTTGTGTTGGTCTTTCACATTAAATTCCAGAGAAATATATTTATGTTTGTGGTTGTAATGTGACAAAATATGGCAAAGTTCAAGGGGTATGAACACTTTTGCAACCCACTGTATATTTGATCTCTAAAGAAACCGGAAACCTGTTACTTAGCGATCAGCATTCATTTTAAAAACCGGACTGGATTACATCACTGAAGACCAATTTAAGACCAGTGCTTTCACTAAACACATTTATGAATAAAACCTTGTTTTTCTTAATATATTGTGTTTTTAACCATTTTATAAAAGCAATAAGCTACTCAAGGTTGTGCATTATTGTGAATAAATCACAGGAAATACACATAAGTGTACTCTTGTAGTGATAAATGAAAATTGTTTATAGTGTTAAATTTTGATTAGTGTGGTACAGCTTCGTAGAACTTATTTATTTGAATGCTTTCAGTGTGGGATCCCCTACCCAAAGAATTAGGGTGATCTAGTCTGGGTGTTAATAACCAAAAATGGGTATTCATGAAGGGAGGTAAAAACAATAGAAAATGGCAACATCATTGCTAATGTTAAATAATTTATAAATGTGGACAGCCTTAGAGTAATTATTAACAAGATATTTAAGAGTCATTTTACAAAACAGCAGGTTAAGGCTCAAAACATCTTTACATCATATTAATATATACCTTAAAGGAAAGATCAGACTTGTTCTAAACATTATGTTTTTATTTGTAAATTCATCCATTCATCCATCAATTGTCTTCCGCTTAACCCTCTACGAGGGTCGTGGGGGGGTTCAACTTGTCCATCCAGGGGGGAAGATTTCAGCGCTGGGCAGATACACCCAGTACAGGGCACCAATCTATCGCGATTCACGGATTCGAACTGGAAATCCCCAGATCCGAGAAGCAAACTTGCTAACCGCTAAACTACCATATTGTCTTATTTGTAAATAATGATAGTTAAATTAACATGCATGATTAATGTCCTTGAACCTTGATGCAGGTCAAATTTGGAAAAAAACAATGAAAATTTGTTCTTGTCCAATTCTATCAGTCACTCCAATGAGGCAAGCTCCAAGCAGGTATGTAAAATAACATTATTTAATATGATACTGTGTTAGGTAATACTAGGGCAATATGAAATAAAGGTAAAAACCAACAATAAGCTATAAAGCTGAAGCAATGTAGGCACATCAGAGTGTCTTGGTTAACAGTTGATGAGATGGTTAATGAGGCATCTGAACAAAACACAAAAGTATTACTGCTGCTATTGGAATTGGAAGTCCTACTGTGAGAAAGAAGGAGACAGAGAGCATAGCCAAACCATGATGCAGTCTATGAGTAGAGCAAATTACTTAAACACAAATGATACAATGCAAGTAACCAAGAAAATGGAGGCCTTAAAATAGAGGAAAGGGGGAGTAAGAGGTAAAAGGCATGCAGCTGTTAGCATTTTTTTTTTGAAGCAGAACATGAACACCCAGAAGCAAGATGCAAACCAGGTGGAGGTGGAACAATTGTGACAAAATAAATTTTTCTGTCTTATTTGAATCTCAGAATAACAAACTAAAGCTTCTATTTTTTGTTCACATGAAAAAAAAAATTCTAGTAAAGACACGATGTGGGGTGGCATTGTGAAAGGCTGTGAGGAATAAATAACCCAATCACATGAGACAGATTATCATAGGCAATCCTACTTTAGCAAATGAAGCTCAAATTATATATCGGAGGGCACACATCAATACAACCATAGCCATACCTTGGGATATGCCCGGCAATGACCCATCTTCTTCAAAACCATCAGGACGGTGTCTTGGATTTTCCTAGATCCTATCTGATACCTGGGTAGAGTATTGTGGGGGACCTGATACCTAAACCGAAACTATCACCAAAAAACACAACTCAGAAAGGCAGGACTGGAGTATAAGGATCAGCATTAAAAATATGCTATGTTAAACACTTCTTCACAAAAATAGTGAGTCATTAGTACAGATGCATGGAACTGATGGCTTGAAAGGTCTAGCTGAGGAAATCAAAAGACAAGCACACTAATATTTAGGAAATCCATTTAAAGAAAATTATTTACAAGCAATGAAAAGCAGGCAGTAAGTTTATGAGCACAAATGATCAGAATTTCAGTATCCTATGTTTAATATCTATAGTCAAATACAGTACATCTGCCTATCTTCATTTTATTTCTTGACCTGACCATGAGTGGTTTATGCCTGTGACATATTATTTTTCAGAAGTGACAGATGCATTTACAGTGAACATGTAAACACGTCTGTGACAAGGCAGGACACAATGAGAACCGGAAACAGGATTTTTCAATCAAAAGAACCAGCTTTATTTCTACTTTATGTTCAAACGACTGGCTGATTTTGCTGCTGTCACATTCCTGTCACTGCTGCATCTCTTTTTACGCTGGATGCCTTGCAGCAGCTAATGAAGTTGCAAATCGATCATATGCAGATCTTAAGACAGATGCATTAATTACCTCCCTTTAACAGCCGTCGTCCGTTACTCCCTTTACACAATGCCACTTGCTTAAATGAATCGTAAACCATCCTCTATATCTCATGTCATCTCATTATTTTCTGCTTAATCATAGAGACTAGGAATGTGGAGTTCCCATGCCCAAACAAGGGAGAACCTGGGTGTATTGGCACTGTGCAAATACACCTAGGACAATCCATGTCTGGGCACAGACTCACACACACACTTTATGAGCGGCAACTCTTTTTTTTTTTTTGCCAACTGTTTATACACACAGAATTTGTCCTCCACATTTACACTGTGCAATGAAACACACACATATACACACACTTGTAAAGTGAGCACACATGCCCGGAGATTTAGGCAGCCATGAGAACGGTGCAGGAGAGCAGTTGGGGTCAGGTGCCTTACCCAAAGGCACTTCAGATATGGTACTTGGAGGGACTGGGAATCGAATTCACCTTGTATCCATATTGTTTTTTAGACTCTGAAAGGAAACTGGAGAACCCGGAAAAAACCCATGCAGAAATGGAAAGAATGTGGAATCTGCACCCAGATTGGAATTTGAACCTGGATTGCTACATCCACAGAATCTGAAAATTAAAAAGAACAGAACAATAAGCTTTAGAATGTAAACATAGGCTCTATATACTTTAAATATTTAGATGTAAAAAGTATTTAAGAAATATAACAAAGTAACGTTTCAAGGAAAGTTACATGCCATTGATTTGATAATCACAGTTGCTTTTGTAAGTTTCAACTCTTAAAGAAGTAACTTACTTTTATTAATATTAATAACTTAATATTCCATGTTCCTCATTCAAATTTTAATTGATGTTTCTCAGCAGCAGGGACTGGAAAACTGGTCCAAGTCGAGGGGAAGATGGATGGTGCTAAATACAGGGATATTCTTGAGCAAAACCTGTTTACGTCTGTCAGTGATCTGGGACTAGGGCGGAGATTCTCCTTCCAATAGGACAATGACCCAAAGCATACTGCTAAAGCAACACTTAAGTGGTTTAAGAGGAAATGTGTAAACATATTGGGATGGCCTAGTCAAAGCCCAGACCTTAAT
The DNA here is from genome assembly GCA_019802435.1 of Corydoras maculifer. Taxonomy (NCBI): domain Eukaryota; kingdom Metazoa; phylum Chordata; class Actinopteri; order Siluriformes; family Callichthyidae; genus Corydoras; species Corydoras maculifer. The sequence goes on from JAFMOD010000971.1 coordinate 599,483, forward strand.
CCAATTGAGAATCTGTGGTCAGACTTGAAGATTGCTGTTCACCAACGGAAACCATCTAACTTGAAGGAGCTGGAGCAGTTTTGCCATGAGGAATGAGCAAAAATTCCAGTGGCAAGATGTGGCAAGCTCATAGAGACTTACCCAAAGCGACTTGCAGCTGTAATTGCTGCAAAAGGTGGCTCTACAAAGTACTGACTTTCGGGGGTGAATAGTTATGCACACTGATGTTTTCAGTTATTTTGTCCTATTTGTTGTTTGCTTTACAATAAAAAAAAAGTTAAATGTTGAAAGTTGTAGGCATGGTCTGTAAATTAAATGATGCAGAATGCTCGAAATTACCCCATATAGTGTGTGTTTGTGTATGAGTTTGTATGAGTGAGTGTGATGCCCAGTGATGAGTGAGTGCCCAGTGATGGATTAGTGCCATGTCCTGGGAGTATATACCCAAAACATTCTTCTCTGGATGAACATTGGGAACCCCGACCCTAGTAGAGGATAAAAGTGGAAGATAATGAATAAATGAATGCAAAATCTATTTACCAGCTGTGATTTTTGCCAAAGGGAGAACTGATACTGTAGGGTGCCAGGTCACATCTCTTGTAGGAGTAACTTTGATTATTTTAATTTATTTTTTATTACTTTTTTGTGAGTAACTGTGTATAAGAATTTTGTGTTTTGTTTTATTTTAAACATTCATTGTGTACTGTATTACTTCCTAAACAAGGTTGTCTAACCTTTCATTGTGAGATATGTATTTAATTGCTTGTTAAATCAGGAGTTTGTGTGCTTTTATATATTGAAACCAGATTGACACTGATCGCTCTTAATAATACTGTGGTTCATCTGGTTACTACTGACTTATGTTTTTTTTATTTGTAGTTCTATTTGGATAAAAGTATATGGATATGCCCCCCCACACATACACACACACACACTGTCAACAGCGTAGTAAAGGACTGCGCACTTCACAGATCAAAATCCAATGCAGTTTATTAGGACAAATGTGTAGACATCCAACGATAGTGGAAAAAACAACAGTGTGGAGAAAACCGCAAAACGAACCACCGCTAAGATGCAGAGAGAAAATAAACAAAACAAAACCGGCGACCTGCGTAGCCCGCAATGAAGACGATCGCCGATGCAGAAAGTCCACCAGAGAGAACACAATGCACACAGCAGGATAATCCGAGAGCGAGAACACATACGAAGTAAGCGTGATACGACGCGAGGACGAAACCCGGAAACTGAGCTTAAAAACCCTAGAACCGGAAATGAAAAATCACAAGAACAGGTGGTCAAAACTCTGGTGATGGACAGCGACTACACGAAACAGGTGACATTCCCTCACCAGAGTGCACAACAGAGGGAGCGCGGGTGACACACAAGATGAATAAATGTTCTTTTTTTATTTTATAATGCATTAGTGCAGTCTGACATAAGAAACTACACAGTCAGCATCAGTAATGTGTACAACAAAGATTTTCAAAAAACAAAGAAAGGATGCAGTACAATGAGATGTCTATGGTAGTATTAGGGTGACAAGTGGAAACAAGCATACAGCAAGAGAACAAAAAAAAAACAGGATCTCAGATGATACAACAGTAGACTAAAGTCAACACCTCAACCCAGGACAAGACAACGCTAGGAACTTAAAACCCATAGCCCATTAAATAGGGAAGTGAATGAATAATAAAGGAAAAAGGAGTATGGACCAGGAAAGTGTTTCTTGAAATTGTATTGTAAATACAATTACCCATGATACAAAGCAATTTTTTTTAATCTATACTTTCTACTTCTGGCAAAAGTTTTAGGAAGTTTCCTTCTTATTTTACCCTGAACAGAACAGGCAACTCAATATTATGCCCCTTGATTCTAAAAAGGGAATAAGAGTTGGTTCGGATTAAAAAAATAAAAATAATAACACAAAGCAAACTCAAAGTCTCAGGTGTGGTGCAGACAGCATGTGACATAACGGTAGTGGTTTTAGTTATTTTTGTAATAATAACATGATCGCATGACGCAAACCATGATCAACAAGATCAACAGTAGAAATGTGAACTCAGGACAATGCAACGCATAGAACTGAACACCCATAACCCATTAAAAAGGAAGTGAATGACTATTTAATTAGGGATAAAGGATGTGCAGGTGTAAATATTAATGGGAAAGAGACACAAAGCAGCTTTACAGTCTTATAAGCCTTTAAACCCCCAAAGAGCAAGCCGAAGCTACAGTGGCAAGAAAAAAACTCCCTGGGTAGCATCAACAATGTAGGACAGCCATGTACAGATTGTGTGATCAGGTGTCCGTATTTAACAATTGGAAAACTATATTATAACTATAACTATAAAAGTCCATTGAGGACATCCTCCTGCAGAACTGCCAGTCCAATATGAATCCAGGTTCCAATCCAGGTAATTGTCACAGAGGCAGTGCATCAGAACAGCCATGTATAAAAGAGCTGATGACACCTTCAGGAATAAGTAACACCTCAAAAGAAACAAGCAAGAAAAGCATTTAGAGCTAATAAAACTGTCAGGGTTGGGAGTGCTAGGCCACTCCCCCCTGTTTTCTAGTTTCAGATTTGGTCGTTCGGGGTTCCCGTAGGTAGGGCCCATCCCCGTGAGCTGGGATTGGGTCCTACCTAGTCACATGCGGCCTGCTGACGTGACTTAAAGAGCGCTGGGCCCTGAGTCAGCAGGCCAGCATTGCTTATGTTACATTGGGTTTTGAATGTGCTTAGTTTGTGTCCGGCGTTGCGTGGGCGCTCGTCTCGGTTCGGGTTTTTTCTTTTCATTTATTAAAGATTTCTCCTCCTCATCCTCAAGGGGTCACATCATCCTTGCGCTCTCAAAGGGTCACGTCTCCCTCGCGCCCTCAAAGGGTCACGTCTCCCTCGCGCCCTCAAAGGGACACGTCGCCTCCGCATCCTCAAGGGGTCACGTCACCCTCGCGCTCTCTGGGGGTCACGGCGCCGTCTCGCTCTCAAAGTGTCTCGTCGCCCTCACATCCTTAAGGGGTCACGTCGCTGTCGCGTTCTCACCGGGTCCCCTTGTTTGTTTTTTGTTGTTTTCTAGTTTCAGATTTGGTCGTTCAGGGTTCCCGTAGGTAGGGCCCATCCCTGTGAGCTGGGATTGGGTCCTACCTAGTCACATGCGGCCAGCATTGCTTATGTTACATTGGGTTTTGAATGTGCTTTGTTTGTGTCCAGCGTCGTTCGGGTTCGGGTTTTTCTTTTCATTTATTAAAGATTTCTCTACTGCTTACCTGGTCACCTGGCTTGCTCCTTATCACTGCATAGCACCGCGCAGCGCCGCCTTTGGACGGACTGCGCATCCCATTGTGACAAAAACACAGCATTTAAGTAATAACCAGAGTTTGATTGATACAGTACAGCATGTGACTCTGGCATAACTGACGAGAGCAGCATAACTAAAAGAGGCAGGTACTGCAGACACTACTTAGTACTTAGTAGGGCTTCCTGGAACAACATCATTTCAGCGCCACACCCACTACTAATGATGAGCTGGGTAAAGAGGTGAAATGCCAGCACAGACTGACCCCAGATCATCAACCCAACACCGCCAAGCCTGAGATCTACACCTTTATCTACAGGGAATTATTTTTAAACGCAAAATTAAATAAATGTGTTTTTAAACTACTTTTAAAGATTAATAGTTATTATGAGTTGTGAATAGTAACTGGAACATTATTACAAAGAGGAGCCTTGTGGGAGAACGCTCTTCCACAGCAGTAAGTTTATTTATTTTAGGAGCTAAAAGTAAACCAGCACCTTGAGATCTGAGCTCACGTGTTGGCTTATACAGTTGAATCAACTCAGTGAGATACTGTGGAGCCTGATTATGTAGAATGTTATCATGTACAATTTTTGTCCTTAATATGAAATTTAACTGGTAGCCAGTGTAAGTTTGATAACAAAGGACTGATTTAATCAAACTTTCTGGTTCTGGTTAAAACCCTAGCTGTATCATTTTAAACAAGTTGTAATTTATGAAAAGTTTCATTAGAACATCCCATCAGAAGTAAATTAAAATAATTTAACCTTGAGCAAATAGATTATTTAATTAACTTCTCTCAGGATGTTCTAATAAATCTTTGAATACAATAGAAAAAATACAAAAAAATAAATAAATATTTACTGGCAAAAAAAACTGGCAAAAATATTTGCAGCCCAGTTAAGTTTCATTGAAACGTTTAAGGAGAAAAAGAAAAAAAACAATTGTTGCAGTAAAATTTTAACATTTAAGTTTGAAATGTTTAAACCAATCTTTACATTAATATCTTAGGTTTAAAATGAAGCATCTAGTCATGTCTTTTGAATAACTGTGCAGTGAAACACATACGTATATACACACACTAGTGAAGTGAGCACGCATGTAATGGTGGGCAGTCTTGTACATGGCGCCTGGGGAGCAATTGTATTTAGGTGAATTGCTTAAGGGCACTTCAGCCATAGTACTTGGTGGGACTGGGAATCTGGTTCCTTTACCACAATCCAAGACTGCCCTATTAAAGTTGCTATTACAGCAAGACTGTGTCCAAATGCACAAAACAAAATCTATAAAGAGATAAACTGTGTATGGTATGAAAAACCTTTACATATTTGGGATGAACTAGATTAGAATAAGCAAATTAGAAATAAATGTGTGCCTTGAGTGACAAAATAAGAATGCAATGTTTTGGCTAAACAATTTGACCACTAAAATAAAAATAAAAAACATTTGTGTCTATTTGTGTAGATACAAATAGGAAATATATTTGTACAGAACTTATGGATGTCTATACCATGGCATCACTCTTTAATGCCTGTATTTCTACTCTTTCAGTAAGTTTAAATTAGATTTTTCTTATCTTATTTTGATGAATCAAATAATCTAAATGTTTTAAAGAACCTCGAATAAACATATTTTATTAGGATTTCATTGTATTTGTATCTGTTGTAAATGCGTTTGCTTCTTAATACCATCTTATTACCGTCTTAATGTGACTTTTACTAGAAAAAAGTGTGGAAATGCTGCCATCTGCTGTCAGATAACGAAGTTATTCAGAAATACGTCATAATAAATTGTTTACTCAGCTTACAGCTATTATTTAATAAATAGCTTTTTTTTTAATAATAATATTTTTTGATCAAGTGCTTTATTTCATCTTAAAGCAAGTATTATTTTACATTGCCTACTTCTATTTATTAATTTCAGTCGATAATAGGAAAATAAAAGTTTTAAATACCCTATTAAACACGTCATATCATATACTGAAAACAGAAAATAATGTTTAATGTTACAATAAAGTGACATCACACCAGAAGCATGATTCTATCTAGATGTTTACATATCCACATATGGTACAAACAGATGCTTAGTTAATGTAATTCTGAAAAATGGAGTGAGAGAAATAAGGTATTGATTTTTGGCCAAAATTTTTGACTGGGGGCTGGGGGGAGGTCACCATCCAGGGTAGAAAGTTTCTGGCGCTGGGCAGATACACCCAGGACAGGGCGCAAATCTCTTGCACACACACTTACTCAGACAAACCCACAATATATGGGGCAAATAAATGAAACTTGCTTTCATCACTAAAATGAAGTCTGGACCACTTCTCTGTCCACACAGCATGCTTCTTGGCAAATGTGAGTGTAGCCTTTTGATTATTTCTGCTAATGAGATATTTGGTCACTGCAGAGTGGGCTTTCAGTCCAAATGCTCTTAAACATTGAAACACTGTATGACCTTACCCTGTTCAGTGCTGAACTGGCAAGCGATTCCAGCTGCAGTGTTAAACTGATTATCCAAGAAGATTCTCTGCATTATCTTGTTCTCTAGCATTTGTCTTTCGAGTGTGACCAGCCTTCATCAGGGACTTTAAATGAGTTTGTGTGGTTGTAAAAATGCAATATTCTAGAAATAACAACTTTCTTTGCTACGACTGATTTCTTTGCTACGACTCACCTTTTTGGCCTTTGTCTGGACAACCTGCGGTCGAAGGGGTTTACTCACTTTGTAATGGCTCACCATTTTTGCAATGTCAGTAAAAACTGGAAAGCTAAGTTGCATGTTATCTGTTAGCATATAAAAGCTCAATGGTCAGTTTAAATAGTCTGATGAAAATCAGGGAGTCCAGGGAAATCTGTCCATTGTGACATGTTTAAAAATCACCATAGCAAAGAAAACCCCAGTGTTGTGTCTGTAGCGCTGCAAGAGTGGAGTTAATGACATCACTTGCTATCAGCATGTGGAGAAATGAAGAGACAGTCCACTGCTTGCTGCTCCACTTTATGATCCTGTCCACTCTCAGCATTGTGTATGCGGTAGTGTCTGGAGTGTTGCTGGTAAGTCATGTCTCCGTCAAGCACATTAGACTGTAGAGTGATTTTTCACCAGTCCTCTCAGCTCATTGGTTTTGTCGTTCAGCGAGTTGACGATGCCCATAACTTTGATTCAACTGAGGGTTTATAACTCCACCGCTTCTTTAGATGCTTAGCCTTTAGCTTAGCTCCAGCTCTGCAGCCTTGGTTCTTATGCCTCCAGTTCCAGTTGTAGGACCAGCAGTTGTTTACGAGAATAAAACAAATATTCTTCGCTGCCCTGTGTATTTACAAATATACAGGTACACATATCCATGGAATTTTGTAATTAATTACTCACCAGATCTGTGTACAGGCACAAAAAAACAGTATAGGAAAGTAAACCACAAAGAACGAACAGTAGGATGGAGCTACTGGAAAGGCTGCCACTTGTACAAGCAGTGGAACAACTACTACTATTATTATAAAGCATCGTGGCTGGATATACAACACTAAATTTATTTTTTTTACTAAGCAATATGAAATTGGGCGGCACGGTGGCTTAGTGGTTAGCACGTTTGCCTCTCAGCGCTAGGGATTCCCGGTTCGAATCCCCATCTGGGTGGAGTTTCCATGTTCTCCCCGTGTCTGCGTGGGTTTCCTCTGGGTTCTCCGGTTTCCTCCCACAGTCCAAAAACATGGAACAAGTTAATTGAATTCTCAAAATTGCCCCCTATAGAGTGTGTCTGTGTGAGTGAGTGTGTGCCCAGCGATGGATTGGCGCCCTGTCCTGGGTGTATCTGCCCAGCGCCCGAGACGTTCTCCCCTGGATGGGCATGGGGAACCCCACCGCGACCCTAATAGAGGATAAGCGGAAGATAATGAATGAATGAATGAATCCCCCCCCCCCCCCCCCCCCCCCCCCCCCCCCCCCCCCCCCCCCCCCCCCCCCCCCCCCCCCCCCCCCCCCCCCCCCCCCCCCCCCCCCCCCCCCCCCCCGAAATTGTGCAAAAAGCAGATTACATGAAAATTGTCACGAAAAATGCAAAAATCTGAGGTGCAAGCAACTGAGTACTGAGGAGCGGCATGGCAGTAGGCATCAGGGCAAAATAAAAAAAGAAATGTCATTCACAGATAAATTTATTCACAGATAGTCACTGTACATTACATGTACATTAGCATATCAAAGCAAGTAACATTTCCCCTTAATAATATAATGAATATTACAAACCAACTTACCAACTGTGTTGTGTAAGTGTGTGTGTGTGTGAGAGAGAGAGAGAGAGAGAGAAAGAGTGAGAGAGAGTAATTTTTCAGACTATATAAAAAGTAATAATTTAATAATATATATTTTTAAATATCATGAATGTCATAATATTAATACCACAGACCAACAAAGTAAAAGTATATTTAAGACCTTTGTCATATTCACTGTCCCTACATGAAATAAAGCCATCCAATCATATGATACCCAAATGTATGAGCAGTAGTGTGATCTGATAAGATATCTTAGCATCTTCCACTTAATCCTATACTGTGGACTAGAATTGCAATGGGTTTTCCCATGCCCATCCAGGGGAGAACGTTTCAGGCTATACAGTTGCACTATACAGGGGCAATTAAGAAAGCAGCCAATTCACCTTGAATCTGTGTTTTTAAACTGTGGGGAGAAACCGAAAAATCCGGAGAAAACCCACACAGACACATGGAGAACATGGAATCTCCACCCAGATTGGGATACATACCTGGATCCCCAGCGCTTAGAGGCAAAATTGCTAACCACTATGCCACAGTGCTGCCCTAGCACAAGTATTAGATCAGTGAACTTTTAGCCAAATTATGCACTAATTAAATACATTCTAATGTATGTCAAACTAATTTTACACTTTCTGTTAAACGCATAGTCTAATCTACAGTAGTTACATCAGGTGAATGCATGAATTCATTTTTATCCAACTCCATTCCATCCAGCAAACATAAATCCATTCCAGGCCTTTTGCTTGTCTAATCCTTAACAAAATCAATTATGAGTCAATCTAAAGACTTCTAAATCCCCCAAATTCCAGTCCAGTAAAATCAAGTCAAGACAAAATTGAACAGTTCTTGACTCACACAATTTGTTGAATCATAACTTCAAAGTCTCTTTATTCTTTTCATGAAGTAATTAAAACCCTGACTCTGACTTATCTGAGTGTCAACAAAATAGTCATTACATTGCATGTGTCATCATTTAACACGAACTGTTGATTCGATTGCACAGGATGTCACACTGCATAAATTAACACCCTGTTAAAGTGATTAGAACAGCAAAGTAACAGTATGCAACTGTTTCTTGTTAGGGAACTACTGTAGCAAACAGCCTATCAAGGTATCCACTTGTTTACATTTTATATACTCAATATCCCTTCATTAAATAGTGAATACAATTATGTAGTCTACACATTTTTAGTTTATTTATGTTTACAATTATTTGTTAATACATTTGGAAATATGTTTACTTCCCACTATTACAGTGCACGACACAGGTTTGAATAGGTGGGCATCCAGGATTTGCCGGGACTCAGCATGCTCCAGCAGTACCAGCAGGCAAGGCAGCCGACACTATCAAAGCCAAGCCAATAAGCCATGCATGGTAAATGTATGTGCTGGGGTGAGTGCCATATTAATGTCAGCATTCCTCTAAGCTTAAGCACATATTCATCAATGTTCATGCGTCAACTATCTGGATCAATTGGCAGCTAAAGTCCAAAAATTCATTCATTCATTCATTATCTTCCGCTCTTATCCTATATTAGGGTCGCGGGGGGGTTTCCCATGCCCATCCAGGGGAGAACGTTTCGGACGCTGGGCAGATAGACCCAGGACAGGGCGCCAATCTATCGCTGGGCACACACTCACGCACACATACACACTCTATATAGGGCAATTTGGAGAACTCAATTGACTTGATCCATGTTTTTGGACTGTGGGAGGAAACTGAAGAACCCGGAGGAACCCACGCGGACACAAGGAGAACATGGAAACTCCACCCAGATGGGGATTCGAACCGGGAATCCCTAGTGGTGAGAGGCGAACATGGATCAAGTCAGTTCTCCAAATTGCCCCATATAGAGTGCGTGTCTGTGTGAGTGGGTGCCCAGCGATAGTTTGGCGCCCTGTCCTGGGTGTATCTGCCCAGCGCCCGAAACATTCTCCCCTGGATGGGCATGGGGAACCCCCCCGCGACCCTAATATAGGATAAAGTGGAAGATAATGGATGGATGGATGAAGTCTAATAACAGGAAGAAATTTTAAAACAATAATTAAGAGAAGTGGCTGAGGTGGCTTTGACACCTCTTACTCATCATTGTGAGCTAATAAGACTTTTGATTGCTGTATTGAGATAAAGGTCTACAGAGAGCTTGATGCCACCAATGGGGTTGACAGTGGAGGAGTTTGCTGGGATAGTACTTAGTCCCCAGGGGACAAATTAAGTGTTAATATAAGAAACATTTGGCTTACAGATCCACTCCCTAATAGTGCTGCCACCTTTTAGAAATTAAAATAAGGGATGCTCTGACCCCAAAGCGCCTCCTATGTGGTTGGGCACTCTCAGCAATGATATTTCTTATTTTATGTTGTGTTTTTAAAAAGCGCTGATCAAGAAAGGAAATAGTCAAATTTAAGGCTTAAAATGATTTATTTTCTTATAAAGTGCAGTTAATTAAATCTAAAATAAATGACGAACCCCTATTTCCCAAATAAATAATGGTCCTTGTACTCTTGAGCTCATCTTTGATAGCTTGCATGAATGTGTGAGAGAGAGAGAGAGAGGGCAATGGTGTGCCACATAACATTCAATAAATAAGTTATAGATTTTATATTCCTTTCCCCAAATAGAACATGATAGTAGGAAGATCATGAAGCAGCCATATTATGAATACATAAGCCTGAAATGCCACCAATTCTCCAGTGTATCTTTCTAAGGCTAGAAAGTTAGGTACATAATCTTCCATTTAATGAGCAAGGGTAGATGTAGGGGTATACCAGTGTCATTGTACTTTGTCGCATTGACCATCACAGAAGGTGCACTCACACAATATGTCATTGCATTCAATTCAATTCAATCGATTCAATTGATTGTCTGGAGGCCCCAGGCCAGCTCAGTGCCCTGTAAAATTGGTTGGCTTGCTTGCTCTGTTGTAACAGCCTATAACATAAAACATAGCACAGGTATATATATTCAACAATAAGGTGCCAACTTTCTGTCATTGTCTCCCTTTCAGAATCTAGTGAAAGGTTAAAGCAAAAGAAAGCAAGATAAAAAAAAAAACAGCAAAACTTCATTTTTTTTACAGAGAAAGGCACAAATCGACATGCCATAAGATGCAGCAAGATGTGATGTTTCCCAACCATGGACACAGGAATAAGGAAACACAAAAAGAAGCACATGCAAATGGGAAAAAGATTAAACAAATTAAAATAATTTTTAATTATCTAAGACAGTAAAAAGCAAGCAAAAATCCAAATGAATACAGAAGAAATAAACAAGCATTTACTACCAATCAAAAGTTTAAGTACACTTAAAGTATAATTAAGTAATTTTCTTTCTGGCCATGTCTCTGTATATATCCTTAGGTGGGCTGGCCTACTTTTGGGTGTGTTTGCATGAAACTGAACCCACCATATAAAAGTCGTTTATCTTGTCAAAACATTCAACAGTTGTGTCTTAACTACTTCTCCATCAGGTTACACCTGTACCTCCCTCTCTGGTATCACAGGGATATATAATTATTTCCATTGCCTGTCCCATTATACAAATTATCGCGCCCCCTTGTACTTATTGCTTTATAAATTTTATGAATTGCTTTATAAATTTAAACAAATAACTAGGCTAAAAGACTGTAACACATATGAAATTAACTGTAACACATATGAAATTAAACTCTAGTCTATTCTATATCATTGGAAAAAGACTTGTTAATTAGAAGGGATAAACATTTAGAAAATATTTGTGACTTATGTACTAAAACGAAACAAATGTTAAGTTTATAACTACTTTCGTCTTTTCCCAACTAAATCTTTGGATTGAAGTGTAACTTCTTTTTCCAGAATGACCACATGATAGTGTTGATGCTGCAACTTTTATGAAGTTCTGATTTGCAATTTAAAGCTATATTTCAGGCAATATGTGGTTTAGGATGTTGCCCCAAAAAACGCCAAAAACTACAACTAAAAGTAGTCAACAAGCATAAAGAAGGTTTATGTAAGTGCCTACCAAGCCCCATTGTTGGCTTTTGTCAACAATCTTTTCATCTCTTTCTCCCAGAAAACCAAGATGAGGTTTCCAAAACCACGGCACATTTTTGGCCAAACCCAAAAAAAGACAAACTCCAAATATAATAAGTCATGTCAGCAAAACTATCACACACTCTTCCTTGCTTACACGCGATTCCCCTACATGTTGCAGGCTGGGAAGTTTACAGCAAACATTTCTGTCTCTTTCATTTCTGCCATTCATTTAGCTGGTACTTCGTGATTTATGGCAACACTGTACACACTGCAGTCAGATAATAAACCATTTCAGATAATGCAAATGATACAAATGGCAAATTGACTGAGCTGCATTCTAAATTTGGATAACACAATATGCACACAACTACAACCACTGCCCAGCTATCTTTATTTGAGTTTTACAATTTTTTGAGTCACACAGATATGAGACTTAGCAGTTAAGATCACATTTTACCTGACTATTGCAAAGTTATTTGGACAGTGAATTTCTAAATCATAATTAATGTTTGAAATAAGTGATTTGTTAGGGAAATATCAAACCTCCCTTTTGTCTCTAAAATCCTAGAAAAAATTGTGTATAATCAGCTGAATCGCCATCTTCTAGCTAATAACGTTCATGAAGTTTTTCAGTCAGGTTTTAGGTCTCATCATAGCACTGAGACAGCCTTAATTAAAGTCGTTAATGACTTCTTAATGTCCTCTGATAATAACCAAATCTCTTTACTTGTATTATTAGATCTTAGTGCAGCCTTTGACACTATAGACCATA
>JAFMOD010000971.1:629081-671875 GCA_019802435.1 Corydoras maculifer
TAGTTGTGTCATTGGACTTGCGGCCATGTGTCTTGGACACTCGGGTGAAGAGAGGAGCTGAGCTGTCAACTGATTACCACCTGGTGGTGAGTTGGATCAGATGGCGGGGGAAGATGCCGGTCAGACCAGGCAGACCTAAACGTATAGTGAGGGTTTGCTGGGAACGTCTGGCAGAAGAACCCGTCAGACAGATGTTCAACTCTCACCTCCGTCAGAGCTTTAACCTCATTCCGGGGGAGGTGGGGGACATTGAGCCTGAATGGGCCATATTCCTCCGTTGTTGAGGCGGCAGACAGGAGCTGTGGTCGCAATGGTAGTCGGTGCCTGTCGTGGCGGTAACCCTCAAACACGGTGGTGGACACCCCGTGTGGGGGATGCCGTCAAGCTGAAGAAGAAGTCCTTTTAAGCATGGTTGGCTTGTGGAACTCCAGAAGCAGCTGACCGGTACCGACAGGCCAAGCGATTTGTGGCTTCGTGCGTCGCGGAGGCAGAAACCCGGGTGTGGGAGGAGTTCGGTGAGACCTTGGAAAGTGACTTTCGGTCGGCTCCAAGAAGATTCTGGCAAACTGTCAGGCGACTCAGGAGGGGAAAGCAGTGTGCCACCAACACAGTATATAGTGGAGGTGGTGCACTGTTAACTTCAACTGGGGATGTCATTAGGCGGTGGAAGGAATACTTCAAGAACCTTCTCAATCCCACCAATATGCCCTCCGGAGAGGAGGCAGAGTCAGAGGACCCGGGAGGAGGCTTGTCCATCACTGTGGCTGAAGTCGCTAAGGTAGTCAGAGGGCTCCTTGGTGGCAGGGCTTCTGGGGTGGATGAGATCCGCCCGGAGTTCCTTAAAGCTCTGGATGTTGTTGGGCAGTCTTGGCTGACGCGCCTTTTCAACATTGCATGGTCATCGGGGGCAGTGCCTCTGCCCCCGATGACCCCCCCGAGCTTGGTTTGCATGGCCGGCAGTAAGTCGGACTGGTTTCCAGTGAGGGTTGGACTCCGTCAGGGCTGTCCTTTGTCACCGATTCTGTTAATAATTTATATAGACAGAATTTCTAGGCGCAGCCAGGGGATGGAGGGTGTCCGGTTTGGTGATCTGAGGATCACGTTGCTGCTGTTTGCAGACGATGTGGTCCTGTTAGCATCATCAGGCTGCGAACTTCAGCTCTTGCTGGATCGGTTTGCAGCTGAGTGTGAAGCGGCCGGGATGAGAATCAGCACCTCCAAATCTGAGGCCATGGTTCCCAGTCGGAAAAGGGTAGAGAGTCCTCTCTGGGTCAGGGATCAGATCTTGCCTCAAGTGGAGGAGTTTAAGTATCTCGGGGTCATGTTCACAAGTGATGGTAAGATGGATCAGGGCGGGGTCAGCAGTGATGCGGACCCTATACTGGTCTGTTGTGGTAAAGAAGGAGCTGAGCCACAAGGCAAGTCTCTCGATTTACCAGTCAATCTACGTTCCGACCCTCACCTATGGTCATGAGCTTTGGGTAATGACCGAAAGAGCAAGATCATGAATACAAGCGGCCGAAATGGGTTTTCTCCGCAGGGTGGCTGAGCTCTCCCTTAGAGATAGGGTGAGAAGCTCGGTCATCCGGGAGAGACTCGGAGTGGAGCCGCTACTCCTCCGCATCGAGAGGAGCCAGTTGAGGTGGTTCGGGCATCTGGTAAGGATGCCTCCTGGGCGCCTTCCTAGGGAGGTGTTCCAGGCAAGTCCGGCTGAAAGGAGACCCCGGACACGCTGAAGGGATTATATCTCTCAGCTGGTCTGGGAACGCCTTGGGGTTCCCCCAGTCGAGCTGGTGGAGGTGGCTGGGGCGAGGGAGGTCTGTGTCTCCCTACTTCGGTTGCTGCCCCCACGACCCGAACCCCGGATAAGCGGAAGATAATGGATGGATGGATGGATAAATAAAAAAGTTTACTACATTATTACTTGCATCATTTGAATAGTCAAACGATATCATCTTGGCAGTAAATCATTTACGTGTAAGCAATGGTTAAATGGATTTGGTCAAACAGCCATAAGTCGGAGAGCTCATGTCCCAGTGTAAACACTATCGTTGTAACAGCGCGTCATGTCTGTTTATTGTCAGACATTTCAGAGGATGTCATTGAAAGGCTAGAGAAAGGAAAGGTATCTCAAAAAAAATTAATTCTCCAGAATCATATTGTACATTATGTTTGTTTAGTTTATTAATTATATATATCAAGTCACCAAATAAGTTTGACACATGAAAAGTCAAATTAGTAATTCTGTCCACCACAATTGCTTTAGCTACTTTAGCTTAAGTGCCTGGATTAAACCTTTAAAATAAGAATCTTGATTTTAGTTTAAGTGGATAAACTTGTATCCAAAGATGGGAGAGAGCACACAGGTAGCTAATAGACCGTTGAAGCACACATATGGTAAGGCAGACGCAGTTGGGAAAAGCAGAAGTAGGGTCAGTTAACCTGTGAAAAGCCACCTCATTCAACTAATAATTTTGTCATATGTGTACTTATAAATTACTGATAGCAGAACATACTGTATATTGTCGGTTAAGAACATAACAAATGTTTTGATGGCAAAACATAGACATTAAATAAACATTGCTTTTCTATAATTCTTTTTTTTTTTTTTTAATAATAATGTCTTAAGTGTCATGTTATAAAAAAACTTTATTGGCACTATTTTCGAATTAAAATGTAAATGCTATTGTTCAGATGTTTTTAAATGCACATTGTTTATAAACTCATGGGTCATCTAATCGGTTGCATACGGTTAAAACATACAGTCACTACACCTACACAGCCACTAGACCTGCTACTTCACCGCCACTCAGGATGATCAGTCAGTCAGGTATGTTGGTGAAGGTCAGTTTAGCAGTTTTATTTTTATGTACTTCTGGTACAACAGATAGTTCTGTTAAATTGCCATTTTTTGTATGGTAAACATAATTGGAAAAAAAGTGTCCAAAATCCCTTATTTACATATATATCAGGGGTTATATCATCTTACTCTCTTTTACTCTCATAATGAGAAAACGCAAGAAACTCAAATAACTCCTGATATATATATTGTAACAGGTGCCTAGGGCTTTCTCATTGAGTTAATTAACTTTCGGTCAGGGTCGTCGGTTAAGTTAATTAACACTTTCTTTTCATTGGTTTGCTTTGTGCACGTGGTTGGGTGTATGTATATTTATTTCCAGTGTTCCCCCTCCTCTGTGCACGTTGTTAGTTTTATGTTCGCTCGCATTCTGTACCTCTGTGTTTTTTGGTGTCCCTACACCTTTAATAAATTCCTTTGGTTCTGCTTCCTACGTGCCTGGCTCCACTTAGCGCGTTAAGGCGCTGCGGCTCTGCGCTTCTTCTGCGCAGCCGCGTTTGATCGAGGTAGGCGAGCGTAACAGAACGACGTGACAATCATTTGGGGAGTCCAAAGCCCAGGTAAGCCTTTTTAAAATTTTTCTTTGCGGGAGCCGTAAACCCTCGTACTCACGGCACCCTCCATCGTGTCTGCGAGTACGCCGGTATGCACAGCCTGCTGTCCCGGAGCCGTAAGGACGGCTCTAATTCAGTAGTGACGGAGTGGATGTGGAGGAGTGGATACGAGTCGATCTGCGCAGAGGAGGGTCTCGATCTGATCGAGATCTCCAATGACGAGCCGGGTGAGTCGTATCTGTATGGGCATATTCTGCCTATATGTGCGAAACCCAGACGCAGAGCGCGCCGCCGGCACAGAACCAAGACTGTGCTGTGGTGCTCAGCACGCACGCTGCATGTGATACACGGGCAGCGTCCGCGATCGAGCCGGAGCGTGCTGCGCCTGGGTCGCACTGCAAGGGGGCGGAACCTGGATTACCGCTGTTGGCTGAGATTGTTGATAGTATGAATGTTCCTGATCTTTCTGTCCCTCTTGTTCAGTCTGTCTCTCCCATGTCGTACTCCTTTGGGGCTTTGTCCTTGGGTCTGCAGGATGGCGATTCCAAGGTGGAGGCTATGGAGCGGAGAAATGGATGTGTTGTCAGGGCTGACCGAGCAGAGGGCGATCTTCACACCCTCATGCCCATAGGTGCAAGCCAGCTCGGGCACGCCAGCCCTCCTGAGCATGCCATCCCTGCCACGGTCCACCCAGTGTGCGTGCCCGCCGAGGTCCACCCAGTGTGCGTGCCCACCGAGATCCACCTAGCGTGCGTGCCCGCCGAGGTCCAGCCAGCGTGCGTGCCCGCCGAGGTCCAGCCTGCGTGCGTGTCCGCCAAGGTCCACCCGGCTTGCATGCCCGCTGAGGTCCACCCGGCATGCGTGCCCATCCCTGCCACGGTCCACCCAGTGTGCGTGCCCGCCGAGGTCCACCCAGTGTGCGTGCCCACCGAGGTCCAGCCAGCGTGCGAGCCCGCCGAGGTCCAGCCAGCGTGCGAAGCCAGCGAGGTCCAGCTAGCGTGCGAACCCGCTGAGGTCCATCCTGTGTGCATTCCTGCCACGGACCCACTAGCAAGCACACCTGTCATGGTCCCTGCGCCGCACGCCGCCAAGCTTGTCCACAAGGGGCCGCACACCGCCCTGCCTGTCCACAAGGGGCCGCACGCCGCCGAGCCCGTCCACCAGGGGTAGCACGTCGCCGAGCCCGTCCACCAGGGGCAGCACGCCGCCGAGCCCGTCCACCAGGGGCCGCACGTCGCCGAGCCCGTCCACAATGGGCCGCACGCTGTATATGTCCTTGTCACATGATTAGTCCTTGAAAGTACATTCTTCCAGACAGTTTCGAACCAAATTTGGATCCACTTGTCCTGTAAAAATCTGGTACATCAGTGTGTACATCAGTAATGGACGACCATTTGGAGCGCGTGAGTTATGAGAAGGCCATATGCGATGATTATTCCAGGTCCACGAGATCTCGTCAAGTTCTTTCTAAAAGCATACAAATATAAGTAATACAGTGTAAGTGTCTAAAAGGGCTATACATTACTTATAATTTCCAATAAGCAGCTGTCCGATTTAGTGTTTTAATGCTAAATCTTAAAACTATTTGAAAAAGAAAGCTTTTATTAATTAATATTTTTATAAAAATATTAATTAATGAATAAACTACTATTTGTATGTAGTATTTAATATTTATAATATATAAATATATTAAATATTAAAAAGTAAAAAAAATAACTAGGGTGTAAATTGTTCAAGTTTAAGTTAAAGTATATAGTTATATAGCTATAGGCGGCACGGTGGCTTAGTGGTTAGCACGTTCGCCTCTCAGCGCTAGGGATTCCCGGTTCGAATCACCATCTGGGTGGAGTTTCCATGTTCTCCCCGTGTCCACGTGGGTTTCCTCCGGGTTCTCCGGTTTCCTCCCACAGTCCAAAAACATGGATCAAGTCAATTGAATTCTCAAAAAAATTGCCCCATATAGAGTGTGTCTGTCATGCTAACGGAGGAAACCCAGGAAGCCTGAAGTTTTAAGCAATTAAAATGAGTCTTTGTTGCAGAGGCAATAGTCAATACACTCAATTGTCCACAATGGGTAAACACAGACGAAGCGTTGGTAATGACGTCACCGGTTGTCGGAATCCCCGGGAAACCAGGTGATAAGACGGTATAAGACGGAATGCAGCGAGGTGAACTCGAGGGAAATGGAGTCCGTGATCCTTCACTTGCTCACAGGTAAACCGTCCTAGAAAACACCAACGGGCAGAACCGAAACGTAGCAGCAAAAGGTGAGTACACGGCAAGAGCCAAACGAACAACAACACCATAGAAAACGTATGTGAACAGAAAACTCTGCACCGTTGGATCCAGGACGCCGGCTTAAATAGAGTGCCTGCTAATGAGGAGCACCTGATCAGTACTCAGGAGAGGGAGAATGCTGATTGGTGTAGAGTGTCTCAGGTGAGGGAGAGTGTGGATTGGCGGATGGTGCGTCAGGTGTAACCGTGGGTGTGTGTGGAGGTGAGGTAGGCGGAGCAGTGGAAGTGGGTGTGTGTGTGACAGTGTCTGTGTGAGTGAGTGTGTGCCCAGCAATGGATTGGCGCCCTGTCCTGGGTCTATCTGCCCAGCGCCTGAGATGTTCTCCCCTGGATGGGCATGGGGAACCCTACCACGACCCTAATAGAGGATAAAGCGGGAGATAATGAAGGAATGAATGGAAAAAAATAACTGGACTGCGTTCATGAAGCAGAATTGAACCAGAGCTCTATCCAAGTATGTGTCACTGAAATGTCCATCTTCTCTTAATTTGTCAAATAAGTCGAGCCAAAACTGCACACACTCTTCTTAGGGTCAGCCACCATTGTTCGATACGCTGGTCGCTTGTACTTGGGCCAATTATCACACTTTCATGCGCCATATTTTCTCCTTCAGAAAAGTGCAAAAACTTCTGCATGTCAGCAATGTAGACATTTTCTGTGCCATGATCCAAACGCACCTTTTCTGGACAACCCCCCACCTCACAAACAGCTTCCATGAAGTACCCGGCAATTATTTTAGGATTTTTATTTGTATGAAAAGCGTCCAACCATATTATTTTGCGCGAAAATCCATCAATGCACCCACTTATAGCAATTCCATATGGCTTTAATTTGTCATAGCCATCTATATGCCACAAAAAATTTGGTCCACTTGCGTTATACACTCGCCTGCGCAACCGATGTTGTGCCCTGAGATCCACACCTTCTCCATCAATTAAGCGCAATATTTGCCTTACTATTTCCCTGCTGGTTTTTATTCCGTGAAGCAGACATTTCTGATGCATCCATCTGTATCCGTTAATGCCTGAGTTTGAAAGCTGATATCTGTATAAAAAAGGCCACTTCAGCTTAATCTATTTTGTTTTTTCGTCTATAAAGTTGTTTCTTTTTTAAAAATCTTTCCAAGGTTCTATTACTTATGTTAATGCCATGCTGATGATGCAACAACAAAATGATTTCCTAATTACTAAATCCACTATTAACGTATTCGGTAATGTGGTCCATACCCTAAGATAGCAAAAGTATTGGTTAGCAGAAACCAGACACTTCTCAAGCTAGCAGGGTAAAATCACAAAAAAGTTAAACAGTCAGAATTCTAAGATATAAAGTCAGAATTCTGAGATAAAAAGTCAGAATTCTGATATAAAAAAGTCAGAATTCTGACTTAGTAATTCAGAATTCTGAGATAAAAAGTCAGAATTCAGAACTAATATTTAGTAGTCAGAATTCAGAAGTCAGAATTCTGACTTAGTAATTCAGAATTCTGACTTAGTAAGTCAGAATTCTGAGATAAAAAGTCAGAAATCTGAGATTAAAAAGTCATAATTCTGAGATAAAAAGTCAGAATTCTGAGATAAAAAGTCAGAATTCTGACTTAGTAAGTCATAATTCTGAGATTAGAAGTCAGAATTCTGAGTTAGTGGCGGAAACGGACTTCCATAATCTTGGAGGTAAAGATGCTTGGATGTACTGACAAATTCTCTAAAACTCATTTTAGACGTCTTATAGTTATTATAAATTTTATGCAAAACAAGCCAGTGTAAACTTTTGTAAGTGTATTAAATATTATACGAAGATTTAATGCAAAACAAGCCAGTGAAAACTTTTGTAAGTGCAGGTTTTGTATTGAGTACAAAATTTTATTCATAACATATAACATTCTACATAATCAGGCTCCACAGTATCTCACTGAGCTGATTCAACTGTATAAGACAACAAGCAAGCTCAGATCTCAAGGTGTTGGTTTACTTTTAGCTCCTAAATTGAATAAAATTACTGCTAGTGGAAGAGCGTTCTCCCACAAAGTAGAGTTGCAGTGTCTGCCACTTTTAGTTATGCGGCTCAAGTCAGTTATGCCGGAGTCACATCACATGCTACACTGTATCAATCAAACTCTGGTTATTACTTAAATGCTGTATTTTATTAGCTCTAACTGCTTTTCTTGCTTGTTTCTTTAGAGGTGTCGCTAATTTCCTGGAGGTGTCCTCAGCTCTTTATCCATGGCTCTGCTGAAGCATTGAAGCTACGGCTATTACTGAATGGAACCTGAATTTTTATTGGACTGGCAGTCCTGCAGGATGCCCTTAATGGACTTATATAATTTTCCAATTGGTAAATACAGACACCTGATCATCACACAAGGCTGTCCTACACTATTGATGCTGCTGAAGGACGATTAGCCCCCTATTGAGTCTTGGTCCTCCCAAGGTTTCTTCCTTAAGATAACAACACAACAGAGAGTTTTTTTTCTTGACACTGTCACTTGCTCTTTGGGGATTTAGAGGCTTATAAAGCTGCTTTGTGACAATGTGCTATTGTAAAAAGCATTATATAAATAAATTACTTGAAATTGAACCTCGGTGGCTTAGTGGTTAGCACATTCACCTCACAGCACTAGGGATTCCTGGTTCGAATCCGTATCTGGGGATTGGGGGGGGGGGGGGGGGGGGGGGGGGGGGGGGGGGGGGGGGGGGGGGGGGGGGGGGGGGGGGGGGGGGGGGGGGGGGGGGGGGGGGGGGGGGGGGGGGGGCCCCCCCCCCCCCCCCCAATTGTGACTCTAGTACAGGATGAAGTGGAAGATAATGGATGCATGGATGAATTTGAACTTCAAAAGCTCTGGTGCACATTCCGACAGTCAGCCATTTGCAGTCAGCCATTCATGCCATTTGCCCTCAAAATCTGTGGCATTGTGCTGTGTCATAAAACTGAGACATGCATACATAGAAAAAAATATTTGAGTTCAGCAAAATAAAAATAGGAATTTTTGTTTAGTTAATGTTAATGTGTGGGACATTTCATGGATCTGAGAATGACCAAGGACATAAAAAAGTAAGAACTACTAATATATATATATTTTATTTATTTTATGAACAATAAATACTTTCTGTTGTATAGTGGCCAGATCTTTCAACAAGCACCTAAATGTAGCGAAATCATATTTTCTAATGAACTATTTTAAATATAAAACTTGGCAATGATGATCCAATTGTCATGTGTGTAGCTTTTTGATTATAGTTGGAAAAAGTTGCTTCCCATTAAATGTATGAAAGAAAGCCGAACATATTGTTTTGCAAAGAAACTTAACATACTTACATATAAAATATAAAAACCTAGTGTAAGGCCAAGAATCAAGAAAACCTCAGGTTTTGCAGACAAGATGTGTGGTTTTGCTCAAGTGACAGGTTTCAGAACTGATGTAATATGTGAGATTTTGTATCTAAGCAGCTATTAAAAATTGTAGGAATGATCCTATGACCTTCATTTATGATCAAATCTGTGTTCATAACTAACTACTGAAAAAAGCTTGAAAAGGTTCAGAAGCATTTCTGAATGCTCGGGTGTTCCTCAGACCAAAAAAGCAGAAATTACTTACATGTGAAGGAAATTTGTATGAAAACCACTGATAGTCTCTCTGGAACCAAATGTCCTGTCATGATCACAGAGCACAAAAAAGTTTATAACCAGCACCAGAATTTAAAAAAAATGGTTATTATCTTTGAATGGTTTGGCGTGTGTGTCTCCCACCCCCACTCCATTCCTGTGTATGTTTTAATTAAGCTTTTCCCTCTAAAAAATTACAAGTACAACAATTTGTGTCCAAATCAGCAAATGAGTAAGAGTACATGTGTAAACCAGTGGTTCGTACTCTTTAATGCATCAATTAACACTATTTTTAATTTTTACTAATTAACACATCAATGAGCATCAATGTATCATTAGGTTACTTTTATAATGATTGGGAATATACGTTCAATGACATCTTCTTACATAACCTCCGTGTTTTTAGACTCTTCAATAACCATTGAGATATTCCTTTTACAAAGCACATTAACAATATTAATATAATAGCATTTTACCAACTTTAACTCTTCCAAACTAATTAAATAACTAATTTAAACTTATATAAATGTAAGGTTGGATTATTACAATTCACTTTTGACAGGATGGTCATTGCATAGAATAAAACTGGTTCAAAATGCTGCAGCTAGTGTTTTGACTAGAACTCGAAAGTTTGAATATATCAAACCCTTCTTATCTAACTTGCAACGTCTACCTGTAAAGTTGCACATCACTTACAAAATTTCATCAATAACAAATAAAATCCTACATAAACTTCATAATTAATAATCATCACAATGTCAAAGTTAATTAAGTGAATCCGCTGTGTTATTTAACAAGTGAGCTCCACTTTCAAAGAACTGGTTTAATTTTAACCCTAACCCCAACCTCTAACCCTTACCCAACCCGAACCATAAATCCTAACCCTAACCCTAATTCACTATCAGTAAATTGAATGTTTTTTTTTTCTTTTGAGTCTTAATCCCTTTAGATTAAGGTGTGGAGCTGTGTTGAGTTTTTTTTTTTTTGCTTCTGCTGCTTCTTGTTGCTCTTTGTGGTTTCAGGCTAATAACACCTTAAAGCTGCTTTGTGACAATGTACTGTTGTAAAAAGTGCTATATAAATAAATTACTTAAACTTGAACTTGGTCACCCACTTATTGATTTAAAAATTAACAAATCTAGAAACTTTGTTTTTTGTTGTTGGAGACTTTTGGCGCCTCTAAGCACACGCCTCTGAGCCTCTTTTTCAGTTACTGGTCTTAGTGAGCAGCGGGTTTTGTCATGAACCCCGTTCCACATCACACAATGTTCAGACTCACAGTCAGAGCAGACTCACAAAGCTCCACAGCCACACTCCAAAAGAACTGAACATGCCCAAATCTGCCGCTTATAAGCTCGCCCCATTTACAAAAAGGGATGGGGCTTTTGTGTATATGACAATTTGTGTATTTTAAATTGTTTAATTATTAAATTAAACTTGAAACCTAAGTACAATGTACAAAACATTGAAAAAAATAGAAAACAAACTTAGTAGCTTTGCCAAAGTTCCTTTTTTAAGGTCACTTTGCCAGTCACAATCCTGAATAGATGAACACAGAGTAGCAGTGCCGCGCTATCTAACAGTCTTTTAATTAAACATTTAACAACACATGACATTTATTTATGTAATTTATGTAAAAATGATTTATGTAACAAGGGTCTAGTCAAAGCATTAAAGTTGTAAAGTTATTTGGATCTAATTCAAAGGCAATAAAATGAGTTTATTTGTAGTTCTAACATATTTAGCACTTTTTCTTCTCCCACAATGTTATTCCTTTATAGTTTCTTTTTTTCTTCTTTTCCTGCCACTTTCACTTTGACTTGTTCATTAGTGGTTTAGGCTTAGAACAGTGTGAAGCTGCCATGAGACAATGTACTAAAAAAACATTGTACAATGTACTTGTAAAAAGAGCTATATAACTACTACTAAATACTTTAACTTAAACTTGTACAATTTAGGTATCACTCAGCTTTTTGTTATTAAAACATGAGTTCAAGTATAGCTTGTTCTTTTGATCTAGTCTGCTGCAACTCTATCTTTAGCAAAGCATGCAAGATTGACAGTTTTGCCTACATACACTTTTTTGTTAAATTTAACCTTTTTGCAGCGACATGTTTGCACAAGTTGAGATTAAATGTGTTTTCGGATTAGTTGCCACAATTTCTGAAGAATGCATTAATAACTGAAATTTGTATAAATCTCCCAGTGCTTCCTCAGGTTTGCCAATTTCTATCGGTGGTTCATACCCAAGTTCAGCCTGCACTCGTTGCCCCTCACCTCTTTCTTAAAGGGGCCACCAAAGCGCTTAAATGGACCCTGGCCGCATAGAACGTATTTCGGGCCCTCAAACATAAGACCATAAGAACCTGGAGTTTCTTAACTTGGTTGTTATTTTTTAATAACTTCAACCTACAGATCTTGTTTTGTCTGTCCCACATTTCCATCGACATCGTTACGGGACTGCCTCCGTCAAATGGCTACTCTGTGATCTGCACCATCCTCGATCGTTTCTCGTGTACCGTTTGGTTCCTCCCCCTCACAATGCCCACAGCGTTTCAGACAGCAGAGCTGTTGTTCCAACGCGTCGTTACCACATTTGGCATACCAGATGATATAATATCCGATCAGGGGCTACAGTTCACCTCGACTATTTGACGGGCATTCATGGAGAAACTGGGAGTATCGGTTAGCCTTACGTGAGGGTTTCACCCTGAGTCCAACGGGGCTTGTGAACGCACACACCTGGAGCTAAGCAACGTCCTCCGCATCCACACACCGGAACCCCGCAGATTGGTCCCGCTATCTGCCCTGGGCAGAGATCGTGCAAAATTCTCTCAGGCACTCGGCCATGGGTCTGACTCCCTACCAGTACCTACCTGGGTACTAGTTGCCATTTGTGCCTTGGGACAACACACCTACTGACGCGCCAGAGGTTGACGCAATGATGATAATGGGAGACTACAGTATTTGGTGGATTGGAAGGTTTCAGCCCAGAGGAGCATAGTTGGGTCTATGTGGAGGACATCCTAGACAAAGAGCTCAACTGGGAGTTCCACCTGAACTTCCCAAGAAGACCAGCCCCTCATCCCGGAGGACGCCCTCGTCGCCAAGGCAAACTTCGGGGTTCCCTGTCCACTGATACACCGACCCAGGGCACCCCTTTTGGGGAGGGTAATGTCAAGAATTCCGCTAATCAACCCTCTTCAGGTTTCGGCACAGGCCAAATCCCCAGATTATTAGTTGCAGGTGCACTTGCTTCCTCTTCCCACACTTCCTCCTATATAGCTGGCGTTGTTGCTATCGTCATTAGGTTAAACTCTGGGGCTTGCCCCGCTATCTGTTCTCTTTCTCTTCGTATCAGGTACTCGGAGGAACGCACATGTTCTTACCTGGGTAGACGCTTACAGCCGCCGGCGCCTCCCACTTCCCTGCGTCACCAGATGACGCCGACCGACCAAATTTCTTACATGGCTCGTATGCTGACCCAGTTCCCACGCTAGTGCATGTGACATGTCCTGGTAGTCCGGCTGCACGTTCTGTGGCTTCCAAGAGCGCTAACGCTTTGTTTGTTTAATCTTTTGGTTTGACCCATCGCTTCTCGCTTGGAGAAAATAAAGGTTTCTGGACTTCCGAACAGTGTCTCGAGGATCTTTCTCGGGTTAATAACACTTAAATCTCTTATGAAATTGGATACTCTTTCTATACTTATAGGTTGATGATTTGATTGCTTATTGCAAAACCTTTTAACAGCAATACTATGAAGTTTTAACTTTTTTTGTTTTAGTGAGTTACATAAATCACATTCAGAGTTTAGTTATATTTTACAAATAGATTCATCACTGTAAATAATATAATAATATAATATAATAATTATAATAATATAAAAATATTGAAAACACTTTGAATCCGGTATTCATAATGTATTATAAACTATAGAAATTGTATATTTTAACTTAATTTAATTACCTTATTACAGCGACTAGTGTCATAAAGCTTTATAATGATTATGTTTAATGAATGCCCTCTTTAAAAAATACTATATTTGGAGAAAAAAATTCCAATGTGTGCAAGTAGAGTAGTCAAAATAAATCACTTTATGACTTCATGTAAAGGAGACTGGATGCAGAGCAACAAAGAAGAGAGAATTGTCCCATGAAGTACAGAAGCAAAAGCACATCCATAGTGAATATTATAGTCAGTTAACATTCATGCCAAAAAGAAATGTAGGTAAAAAATAAAGTGGTGTCCCCAACAGAATGAACAAACTGAGAACCATCCAGAAAAAGAGGAAGCACAAGAACCATTTGAAGGGTGCTATACACTGGCCTCTGT
The DNA here is from genome assembly GCA_019802435.1 of Corydoras maculifer. NCBI lineage: Eukaryota > Metazoa > Chordata > Actinopteri > Siluriformes > Callichthyidae > Corydoras > Corydoras maculifer. The sequence continues at coordinate 642,725 of JAFMOD010000971.1, forward strand.
GTTGTTTAAAACATTTAACCTTTTATTAGTTTTTTTGTGTAGGGAAAAGGACCCTATGCGTGATATGTAAATAAGATTTGGCAGCTGGTGTTGGTTCTTGACTTTCTCATGGTGAAACAGCATAGTTGGTTTTAAACTGGCTGAGTGAGCCCTTTTTACCCAATTTCCCCACAGGGATTAATAAAGTATTCTGATTCTGATGATTCTGATTCTGCTTACATACAAACCAAAGTAAAAAATTATGAAATCGCCACTCTTAGAGGATGATGTATTCGTTATTTAAGTTTATACATTTACATTTAGTTTTTAAGCAGGCACTTTTATCCAAAGCAACTTAAATATGGCTGGCTTAGTTGTTCTAACCTCTCAGAATCAAGGTTCGAATACTGATCTGGGTGGAGTTTCCATGTTTTCACCATCACAACAAGGGTTTCCTCCCACAGTCCAAAATCATGATAAATTGGCTGCTCTAAATTGTCCCTGTATAGTGTCTGTGACTGTATGTGTTTGTGTGTGTGAGTGACAGTGTGCCCTGCGATAGATTTGCTCCCTGTCCTGGGTCTATCTGCCCAGCGCCCGAAACATTCTCCACTGGATGGGCATGTGGAACACTTCCAATGTGACTGTGTCCTTTATATCTTTACCGGAAGGTCAATTGAATTCTCCAAATTACCCCATATAGAGTGTGTTTGTGTGTGTGTCTGTGTGATTGAGTGTGTGCCTGGCGATAGATTGGCACCCTGTTCTGTGTGTATCTCCTCAGCGCTCTCCCCTGGATGGGCATGGGGAACCCCCCAGTAGAGGATAAAGTGGAAGATAATGTATGGATGGATATTCAGTTTAGACATTAATGAATGCTTTTGTTTGTAAAAAGTATTATAGGTACCGTATCATTAGTTCTAATAGCAAGTTCATAAAAAAGCACTGTAAATATAAATACCTACCCACTCCACGCATTGGCCAAAAGAAAGCGGATATATGACTATCACCACAGTATGTCCAGTGGATTGACATTCCAAATATGGATATTGCTTTAGAACACTTTTAAAGATCTGATGGTTGCTACTTTTCAGGGAAGGTTTTCCACAAGATTCTGAAGGGATTAAATAAATGCCAAAAGAATTTGTTAGGGTTTGATGTTAGATAAGAATGCCTGACTCACTTTAGACATGCCAATTCATACCAAATAAATTTCATAGGGCTGAGGTTAGGGCCATTGAAGTTCCTCCTCACAAATTCATCAAACAATAATAAACCTAAATACTATGTACAGAAATACACTCATGTTGATCCTGGAAAGTACCTCTCCAGAATTCTGTCAAAAAATTTGGTGTAATTATCCCAAATATATTATTATGGGGATGATGGTTACATAAACATATGTGTAAATGTTCAAAACTTTGACAAAAACCAGAGGTGTTCACACATACACTACCACACATTCTGACACAGATAAGCCAGAGAACGGATAACATACTTAAAACAAAAATATACACTATTTTGAATAAATTCTAGGGCTTATATATAGATATTTTTGTTTTGGAATAATGTATAATTTAGTTCAAGCAATGTTTCTATTTAAGTTGAGAGATGAGAAGTTACATGCCTATACATGTCTATGATATTAAAAGTTTTACAGTTCCGTTCTGCATCAAGGGCAACACTTCCCTGCTACTTGCTGCCAAACTCATTGACTTTTGCCAGTTCATTAAGTAGAAAAATCTGTTTTTAAGATTGTGTATTTTTTGAGATGGCTGGTCAGTTCAGTATATATTACGTGTTTTCTGGTGCAAATATACCAATCTTTCTGATGTTTTGATAAATTTCAGTGCTTCTGTAAAAGTCCTCTGTCTGTGCAAAGGACTAAGAAATATAAGGTTCAAAAAAGTGGAAGAGAAAGTTCTAGCGCTAGCCATGGAGCACAAGAGAGATGGAACAAAAGACATGTTGGTGTGTGTGTGACTGTATAGTTAATTTAAGTCTTGATTCTGGCAAATTATTAAAAATATATATATATATATTTTAAATATATCATTCTCACAGTCCACTTGTTTAAGGCAAGAACAAGGATTTAATAAACTTTTTGTTGTAAAATATGTCTGTTGTAATTTCATATGTAATATGTATGGGGAGGGGGCAAGGTGGCTAAGTGGTTGGCATGTTCACCTCTCAGTGTCACGCAAATGGAGGAAACGGGAGAAGTGTGATCCGCAATAAAAAAAGTCCTTTATTATTCTTCAAGAATAACATGGGGAGGAGCCCCAACACAAACTGACACACAGTCAACGAGCGGCTAGCCGTGACATCACCAGACTGCAGTTTCTTTCAGGAACAGGAAAAACTAAAGCGAAAAACATGGCTGGATCGGAAACGGTGGTGCCGGAAGCCATTAACACCTTACGAGTCCCTGTGTGGAGCGTCCTAGGAAAACACTGTGAACAGACCAGACTGCTAAGCTGTGGACATGAACGCCAAGGGCCAGAACGAGAGTCGTCCTCCATTCACAACCGAGAAAGCGGGTAATAAATGCAGCAGTGTTGGCAGCAAACGACCGCGATAGTAAGCAGAAAGTGCTAGCGTTAGCAGCTAAAAACACTAGCAACAACACCGCGATTTGGAGAGTAGTGAGGGACAAAAAGCAGAATAAATGCTATTTAATAACGATGAAGTAGCTGAACAGTCAAGAGAAAGTAAAAAAGTAACTAAATTACACTTAATTTAGTAGTTACAGAGCTAGACAGCGCAAGTACGCATCTACACACTGACTGCGTGGCAGGAAGTGACGTCAGATCCAGGTCAATTACATTGTTACTATACACCGGGCCATTTACAACTTTGCAATTACATTGTGCTTCCCACTACACCAATGTGCCATCCCTATTGGAAGTTCTATAAATCTTTAAATGTATAAATTCTGAATTACAGTGCTGCAGTGTACATGTAATTTTTTTTACTAATTTGTGTTTTTTGTGTGAATGTTTGTGTCCTGACCAAGGTTTATCATGTCTTTCACCTGGTAACAACATAGAGGCTCCAACATTTTCTGCAACTCTAAGATAAGCAATTTTTTTTGTCATTGTGCACCTCAGACAATATCAACCTTACTGCAAATTGGTACTTTCCTCCTGCCATGGAGGAAAACTAAAACATTTGTAAACATTTATTAGATCTGATTGTGACAAGAGAATTAACTGTAGAAAATTTTTTTTCGGTCTGTGTAAGTGTGTAGCAAGCAAAAATGTTCTATCCTGGATGGGCATGGGCATGGGCATGGGCATGGGGACCCCCCCACCCCCATCACTAATAGAGGATTAAGCAAAAGATAATGAATAAATGATTCAGTATGGAATGTGTATATAACAGTAGGGTCATGTTTAGCTTAAAAACAAGATTTGGGTCCTACCTGGTCTTTTCAATACACTATCCTTCAGTTTTTAGTGAACAAAAACATGTTAAACAGTCCAACATTTCCAATAATTATTTTATCCTTGTGTGAGAACCAGTTGCTTCAAGAAACACATTTCACAGACAAGAACAAATAATTTCTGAGGTACGATAAAATATACAGTTGGCAGGACTACAGACTGAACCCACCGACCTCTTTCCGTCTGTTTCTTTCAATTCGGCAGCAGCTTTGACTTACCGATAATTTAAAGACATCAAGAAAATATTTGCATTCTAAACATTTTAGGGGCAAAAAGGCAGATGGCTTGTCACGGACACTATTCACAATTTAAAGCTGAGGTAAAGTGTATACAAAGGTGTCCTTGTGTCTGGTTATTCACACACAGGAAAGACCAATGAGTCTTTAAAAGGTGATATCAGCATCCATTCATCAGCATGGCTGAATTTATCAAGCCAGAATAGTTCGAAAATAACATAACTAGTATACACTCAGACATCTAAAAATCCCACTGCTGCGTTAAAATAACAGACAAGGCTGGGGTAAATTTGTGGGTTGGTGTCAGAAGAGTTAAAGATGAGAAGATGCAGTTACAGACCAGGGGTGAGGTCATACAGGGACATGAAGAAGGCAAAAAGGAGTGGTGAGACTGGCAGATGTAATCATGTAGTCTAATTATTAAAAACTTGGCACATTAGCAAACAGTGGAACAAAAGAAAAAGAATGTTATTGAACTGTTTTTCACAATGATTATCCTAATGCGTTATTTATGGTGTATCAGGTCTGTAGAAGATGAGGGGGAGGGGGGTTGTTTTGTGTTTTTTGTGTGAATGTTTGTGTCCTGAATTAGACTGCCTTCCCCTCCCTTAACCAAGATTTATCATGTCTTTATGTCTTTCACCTGGTAACAACATAGAGGCTCCAACATTTTCTGCAACTCTAAGGTAAGCAATTTTTTTTGTCATTGTGCACCTCAGATAATATCAACCTTACTGCAAATTGGTACTTTCCTCCTGCCATGGAGGAAAACTAAAAGTTTTGTAAACATTTATTAGATCTGATTGTGACAAGAGACTTAACTGTAGTTGTGCTTTTGTGGCCAGTAGGTGGAGATGTAAGTATTATCCTCCTAGAGAACTCCCAGAAAACCTTCTTTCAAAATTTCTCACACAGCACTAATTATAAAGCACTTTCTCGTTCTGTCTTTATATTACTAATGATCTGTATCTGAATCTCTCAAATTTCAATTCTGGTTCACCTCTGATAACTCCACCTATTAATCCAACTGACAAGAAAATGTTGCTGAAATTTAAAGAGTTAAATTAAAAGTTATTGCCTTTTCATTACATAAAAAGCATATTTGAATTTTTTTTATTTTGCACTAATCCATGTTTTTATTTAAGATTAATTCCATAAATTAGTTTATTTTAAAGACAATTATTAATAAATTGGTCTTCTGCAGTATTCGTTTCTTTAAAGTGAACATTGATTGCCAAGCAACAGGATATCGGCTTAGCGGTCAATGGAAAGAAGCTTGCTGTTGATAATAATTTGTATTTCTATCAATGTTATATAATTTAAAATAATGTATAGTATATCACACATTGATACAAATGTGAAGCAGTCAGATTTGTGAATTATTGTCAATGATGTCACAGCAGGACAAATGACTAAGCCAATCAGATTAACGGACCGGAACTAGCCGTTTTGTAAACAGAAATAAACCCTCAGCATATCACTGACAGACAAACCATGTTTTAAAAGGTTTGTTGTCATTCATGGTTAGATAAAATTGTACAGTATAGAGTGCAATCTCCTGAAAAAAAATGTATTTGATTTACAATTTTATTTACATTCTGACATGAGCACTAAAGTCCTGGGCAAAACCCAGAGATGCTTATTGTTACATTGTTATTGGTACTAACAACATTAACAACATTTATGGCTATATGGGGGCAAAAATAAAAAAAGATTTATATAAAAAAAATGTATTCATGTATTTGTGATTTTATCTTTTTTATTAAAAAAAGACTATAAAGGAATTTTACCATGTTCATTTCTTTCCTCTCATAGTTCACAGAAATAATAAGCAATTGGTAAATTTGTTAAATGGTGATTTTGGCCATATTTTAAACCTGGCTTTATTGTTTTATATCTGCTATAGAACATCTTATTTTATTTAAAACTAGATAATTGAAATGAACAATTAAGAATTCTAACTAGTTCAAATAATCTCCACATATAACAATATGTTAAGCATGTTACACTGCAGGGGATGCCGGTGCAGCTGTGTAAACACATTTTTGATAAATTATGAGTGAACTATTGGTGTGAGGAAGCTATCAAAGTGTCTTTACGTCTTCTGAATAAGGAAAAAAAACATTTTTTTCAGCCGTGACTGGCACCATAAATCTGATTGACAGTTGCTTACAAAGCTCCAGCACACTCAGTGAGGAGAAGCATAAATATCTCCCTCCTGCCAAGTTCTACCTAAAAACATGCTTGTATGCACCCGTACACTTACAAGCGCACACTCTGATCTGACTCACATTTTGCCTACAGCATAGAATTAAATCCTTCTTTGCTCAGCCTTCCTCAGCACTTTTCACACTGCAACATGCACAAAGGAATTAGGTGACCTGAAACCATGAAAGATTCCCAGATGTCCTCACACTGTAGTAATAAGCCATATTTCTATATGATATAGATTTTAAGGGATATTTAAGTGAAAAAATAATCCTCCAGAGCAATGATTCTCAACTGGTTTCAGCCCGGGACCCACATTTTTGACCCACATTATAATATATAATATAATATATTATAAAATAAAAAACACACTTGTTTGTGAGACTGCTGTTTTATTTATTTTTTCTTTTAACATGCACATTATGATGCCCTTTTTTCAAAAGCATTCTGTTTTTTTTTAAGATAGCTCTTGTTTTAATTTAAAGAAAAAAATTATTATGTTTATAAATGACATCCATTCGTTATCTTCCGCTTTATCCTCTATTAGGGTCGCGGTGGGGTTCCCCATGCCCATCCAGGGGAGAACATCTCGGGCGCTGGGCAGATACACCCATGACAGGGTGCCAATCTATCGCTGGACACTTACTCACTCACACAAACACACTCTATATGGGGCAATTTGGAGAAATCAATTGACTTGATCCATGTTTTTGAACTCTGGGAGGAAACCGGAGAACCCGGAGGAAACCCGCGCGGACACGGGAAGAATATGGAAACTCTACCCAGATGGGGATTCGAACCGGGAATCCCTAGTGCTGAGAGGCAAACGTGCTAACCACTAAGCCACCTATAAATAACATATTTTTTATAAATAATTAATTTAGTTTAGCATTTAAAACATTAAATAATTATAAAATTTTAATTCGTTCATTTATGCATTATCTTCTGCTTAATCGTCTACCAGGGTCCTATGCCCATCCAGTGGAGAATGTTTCGGGGGCTGGGCAGATACACCCAGAACAGGGAATAAATCTATTGCTGGGCACACACTCACCCAAACAGACACACACAAACACATGCCCACTATATGGGGTAGTTTAGAGCATTCAATTTACTATGTTTAATGCCATGTTTTTGGGGAGGAAACCAGAGGACCCAGAGGAAACCCATGCTGACACGGGGAGAATTTAGAAACCACTCAGTTTGAGATTCGAACCTGGAATCCCCAGTGCTGAGAGGCGAACATGCTAACCACTAAGCCACCATGCCGTCCCTGTTAAAATATATTGAACATATATTTTTCATTTGTTTTATCTTTCAGTTGTTTTTGATGTAATGCTGATAGAATTACTTGCCTACTTATACAGAATGTGACACTTAAACATAACACAAGTCAGAAATTATAATGTCTGGACCTTGGCTTGTCGAAATTTCTGCTAATAGGACCATACTTAATTATAATTTATTACCCAAGTCTCAGAAGAACACACTACAATAGTATTGGGACACCTACACATTACACGTATATGAGCTTTTATGACATTCCACTTTAAACTTGTTCCTCATTTGCAGAAATAACTGATTCCACTTTCCTGTGAAGGCTTTCTACAAGAGTTTTGAGTATGAGAATTAATATTCATCCAAAAGCATTCGTGGAGGTTAGACACAAATGTCGGATGAGAGGGACTGGCATGCAATCTCTGTTCTAGTTTCATATATGTATTTGATGGTGTCAAAGCCTGTGTCATTGGTCTAGGCTGGTCAAGTTATTCCGCAAAAAATTTTTTTAAATGTGCCTTTGCTTTGGTGCACGAGTGGTGCACGAGTCATGTTTGAACAAAACAAGACCTCCACAAAGTTGAAAGCATGATTGACTGTTTGATTTTTATAGGACTGAATAATCATATAATAATATGATAATATTTGAGTGATGTCTCACAACATTGAAAGGTAATTAATAAACGCAAACTAGCAGACTGATGCAAAAAGTTAACCACAACAAGCTACTGAGAACAGTACTATATTTTTACAGCATAATATTTTTTATAAATTGAAAAGTGTCATTATATAACTTTTTAAGAACATGCAGTAGATAAAATCATGAATGAAAGTCATATAGTGCAGTATGAACTTATGTAGTACGTCACAAAAAATAATATTGTTTTTTTCTTATATACATACACTATGGTCAATAAGATAAACAACAGTTTGGACAACTGACTAATATGATTTCCTTCGGTTGGATTGATGTTCAGCATTATGTAAAATTTATAGGACTTTAAGCATAAAACATGCTTTTTTACATGTAAATGTTCCTCTTTGATAAAAGAAAATGTGTATATTTACTGGATATAATTTTTTTAGCTATATTATACAACTTGAAAGTGCACCAACTGTAAGTGTATGGAACATCAGTGAGCTGTAAAGCTGTTTTGAATCTGAACTTTTAAATTGCTGTATTGCAAAAACTGTAAATAAATTTTATATACCTAAATTCTACTGTAAAGTGTCAGGTGTATCATAATGTAACGCTCGCCTACCTCAATCAAAAGCGGCTGCACAGATGAAGCGCAGCGCCTAAACGCGCTGAAGGGAGACAGGCACGCAGATAGCAGAATAACTGAATTTATTTTAAAGGTGTAGACACACCAACAAACAGAGGAGGTACAACGCGAGCGAACATAAACCTAACGACGTACACGGAGGAAGGGGAACACTGAAAATAAATACACACAGACACCCGATCACGTGCACAAAGCAAACCAATGAAAAGAAAGAGTTAATTAACTAAAATAACTACCATGAACGAAAGTTAATTAACTCAAAGAAGAACAGGTGCCCCAGGCACCTGTTACAGTACCCCCGCCCCTACGGTCGCGCAATGGGGGGACGCGACCAAGAAAAAAAAAAAAAAAAATCCGGGGGGGGGTTCCTCCCGTGAAGAACTCGGGAACCTGGTGCTCGGGATCGGCGGTGTGCGGCCCCTTGTGGACGGGCTGGGTGGCGTGCGGCCCCACTACGGGTATGCATGCTGGTGGGTCCGTGGCAGGAACACACGCCGGGGGCCCCCGGCGGAAACGCACACTGGCTGGACCTCGGCGGGTTCGCACGTTGGCTGGACCTCGGTGGGCTCGCACGCTGGCTGGATCTCGGCGGACACGCACACTGGCTGGATCTCGGTGGGCAGGCACACTGGGTGGACCTCGGCGGGCATGCACACCAGGTGGACCTTGGCGGGCATGCACACTGGAGGCGGTGTGGCAGGGATGGCACATTCGGAGGGGCTGGTGTGTCCAGGCCGGCTGGCACCCACTGGCATGTGGGTGTGATGAGCGACCTCTGGCAGGCCGGCCGTGTCAGCACCTCCAGTACGCTGTTCATTCTCCACCTCCGCCTCGGGATGGCCATCCTGCACACAGTACAGGTACACCCCCACCGCTACAGCCAAGGACAAAGCAATAGAGGAATAGAGGCATATGACACGGGGAACACAGACTGGACAGCGGAGACAATGGGATTGACCACACTCACGCCATATTCATCCACATCCACAGACACTAGCGGTAGCTCCGGTACCGCCCCCTCGCAGCGCGACACGGGGCGCTCCGGCGTGGTTGCGGCCGCTGCACGTGACTAACCTGCAGCGTGTGTACGGGCTCAGCAATCTCCCGGGTATCGCAACGGGGGGTTTAACGAACTGGACTGCACCGTCAGTCCAGAACTCCTCAGAGTTAAGGAGGGTTTCTATAGGCAGAATATGCCCATACAGGTACGACTCGTCCGCCTCATCATCGGAGATCTCGATCAGATCAAGACTCTCCTCTGCGCAGAGCAACTCATATCCACTCCTCCATAACCACTCATCATCGGAGTTGCACCACTCCGGCATCACTGAATTGGAGCTGTCTTTACGGCTCCGGGACTGCGGGCTGCGCATACCGGCGTACTCGCAGACACGACGGAGGGTGCCGTGAGTACGAGGGTTTATGGCCCCCGCAAAAAAAAATTAAAAAAAGGCCTAACTGGGTTCTGGACTCCCCAAATCAGTGGCACGTCGTTCTGTAACGCTCGCCTACCTCGATCAAAAGCGGCTGCGCAGATGAAGCCTAAACGCGCGCCTAAACGCGCTGAAGGGAGACAGGCATGCAGGTAGCAGAATAACTGAATTTATTTTAAAGGTGTAGACATACCAACAAACAGAGGAGGTACAACGCGAGCGAACATAAAACTAACGACGTGCACGGAGGAAGGGGAACACTGAAAATAAATACACACAGACACCCGACGATGTGCACAAAGCAAACCAATGAAAAGAAAGAGTTAATTAACTAAAATAACAACCATGAACCTGTTACACATAACAATGTCTTTTTTCATTAAGGTATATTTTATCATGTGTGGCAAGGTGTTAATGATCTCAGGGTTCTATCAAAGGTTTTCTTTAATTCCCTACCTTTAGTGAGAAATCTATTTCTGGACAACAGAGCCTTGTGGAAAGTGTGTAAGGAGTGCCCTCACCTGTTTTCGTTTTCTTTTGAGTTTACGTGTTTTTCATTTAGTTTATGTAGTGGTTATTTTCATTGGTTACTTTTAAAGTGTGAAACATATAAATTGTGTTGTGTTTTTTTGCACAGTCTAACTTTGGGGTAAATTTGTTTATTCTGGAAATATTGTAATAACTATAATTAAGTAGCAGCACGGTGGCTTAGTGGTTAGCACGTTCGCATCTCAGCACTCTGGATTCCAGGTTCGAATATATTGACCCTCTAAAGTAAATTCTATATCTTAAAAATAAAAATGCCCACAATAGTTTAATCAGTTTCTTTTATGTTAAGTATGTTAGGAAATCTCAATTTCCTCTATGAACATTTTCTGAAGGCCACAGTACAGTCAATTTCAGAGTTATTCGAATCAAGTGGTTTATTTATGACAAACCAAGTCAAAGCAGTGTATTCTTCCAAGACAAGCCCAAGATCGCGATCCGACTCTGATCTCAGCACCACACAGTCTCTCCAAGACAGCGCCCTGAATTCCTTTTTCTGACTCCCTTACCATAAAACTACCATGCCCTTGTGGTAAATGTTTAGCAACTAAGAAACAATTGACAGCATCAGGGCTTTGACAGCTTTTAGTCTTTGGATGAAAAATGGTTGAGTTTAAATTGACACACCTGTTTTTTAATAAACAACTTTACTATTTTGGTAAATCTGAGCACAATGAGAGATTTTTTTTAGATTTCTACTAAAACTCAAAAGGTAACACATATGAGATTACTGAGATCTTTATCTCAGGAGACACATTTAACAGATACATTTTTTAAGTATTTTCATTTGATCTTATTGTTGTCCATGAGAAATTACAGAAAAAATGAGATCTCGTTTTTGATTTTTCTTCCTTCTGGGATGTCATATAAGAGTCTAGCTGAAATACACATAGCAGACATAGCAGATCAGATTTGAATGAAACCAACGGGTAAACTGTGGATCCTTTTTTTCTACACAAATGTCGCAAATTTGACCTATTTGCAAGTTCCATGAAACATTTACCAGTACAGAGACTAAGAGTTAACATGCTTCCTGTGCAATGTTCATTTTATCCAACTTCTTAGCCGCAAGGAAGCTAAACATAACAGAAGGGGAATTCTAACTACTCTAATTATTCTGTTTGCATGAATGCAAAGGCATCTGCAATTGTCCACTGTGGTCTGAGTTACCACAGTTTTAATTCAGAGTGTTAAAGATAAAAGGTTTATTTACAAGTAAACCAAAACATTTAAATTGAACCTTTGTAAGTATTACTGACCCAAGCATGAAGACATACAGATAATTCAAATTATGATTTTATTTACAGTTCTCCATTTTGTTTCAATGCATGGAATTTGAATTAAATAGTTTTATTTCTTTAATAGTGACTTAGACAAACAATTAAACTAACTTCAAAGCTAACTAGTGTACCCTAGGTAACTAATGTACTAACTAGTGTACCCTAAATCTAGCTCTAAAATATTTTGTGCTACTTATAGATTTTTAGTCGTAAAGACCAATTTTAGAACACACACAGTCTAATGATACAGATTCAGATACAGATTAGTTAGATATGTGCCAGATTCCTTCCCAGATGTAATTTAAGCAGCAGTATTTTTCCCTGGTAATTTAAGTACCAGAACAGTTTTACCAGTATTGGAGTGGCTAATCATAAAGCCACTGTACCCGTGTTTGCATTTCAACAGCTCTGCTTCCATGGCAACCTCTAAAAACAAGATACGGTTCCCTGAAATGGCAATCGCATATGCAGAGGTGCATTTTCGAATCAGTGTAAGAGCTACCTTGCTTTTAATTATTTATAATGCTTTTTATTCTCTGTTTTCTTAAAAGCATTTTAGCCTAAATAAGTCCAGTGTGATAATTAGTAGCTTGGGGTTAATAGCTACAAAACTAATGTAAATTTAACATTCATTTATTCATTCATTATCTCCCGCTTTATCCTCTATTAGGGTCGTGGTGGGGTTCCCCATGCCCATCCAGGGGAGAACATCTCGGGCACTGGGCAGATAGAACCAGGACAGGGCGCCAATCCATCACTGGGCACACACTCACTCACACAGACACACTCTATATGGGGCAATTTTTGAGAATTCAATTGACTTGAACATGCTAACCACTAAGCCACCGTGCCGCCTCAAATTTAACATATTTATAATAAAAGTATAGTAACATGCATTTAACCTTTGAGCTGATAGTTTTGGCATTACATTATGCAATTACATATAACATATATCATATACTTTATAATATAATATAATAAATAAAGCTGTAATATCCTAGAAATAGCTAAAGAAGCAAGTGATGTCAAATGTAAATTATCAAAGTTTATTTTTTATAAGATGATATGAGAAATATTAGATTAGATTTCATTAGATTAGATTCGGGCGGCACGGTGGCTTAGTGGTTAGCTCGTTCGCCTCTCAGCACTAGGGGTTCCTGGTTCGAATCCCAATTTAGGTGGAGTTTCCATGTTCTCCCCGTGTCCGTGTGGGTTTCCTCCGGGTTCTCTGGTTTCCTCCCACAGTCCAAAAACATGGATCAAGTCAATTGAATTCTCCAAATTGCGCCATATAGAGTGTGTTTGTGTGAGTTAGTGTGTGCCCAGCGATGGATTGGTTCCCTGTCAATGATTTGGGTGGATACATGAGGATGTAATGATATTCGTTTCCCTGCCCAGGCAGCGCTTGTGATGTATGTCCTTAATGGTGGGTGCATATGATGCGCTGCGCCATTTTTACCACACACTGGAGTGCTTTGTGGTCTGCAGCACAGCAACTGCCATACTATACAGAGATGCTATACAGAGTTGGTGAGTATGCTCTTAATGGTACAGCGGTAGAAGAGCTTTCTTGAGACTCCGAGGAATATAAAGGCGCTGTTGCGCCTTTTAGATGAGGACGGAGGAGTTCAAGAACCAGGTGAGATCATTAGAGATGTGAAGACCAAGGAACTTGAAGCTTGACACCTGATCCACTGCAGCTTCACTGATGTACATGTGGGTGTTAGCTTTGCTCCTGGTCTTCCTGAAGTCCATGATGATCTCTTTTGTTTTGTGTGTGTTGAGAGTCAGGTTGTTATATATATTTAATTCAAACTTTGTTGCTAAACCATTTTTCACTTTTGAGTGGACTTGAAGGTCAGTTCATTTGTCAGATTACAAAAAGTAAATAAAATGTGTCTGGTACTGCTATAAAAGAAGCCAAACTGGATAATACCAGGCCATAAAAAAACCACATGCACATCTACTTAAAAGTGTCCCAGGTCCCTTGTAGTAGTTTACTAAATAGACACTACACAAATTGTTTTCACAAAGATTTTTATAGTATTGCCCTATATACAGGGTTCATCCAGTTACATAAACATCCAGAAAAACATTAAGATTAAGTCTTTGTTTAATCTTTATAACAGATTAAGCTTAGTATACTTTATGCACTGCTTGAAAAGAAGCCCACACATTGTGTTTGATCATGTAAATAAAGTTAAAATATTGTATATTAAGAATATGTTTGCAGTTAATTACTTGAATCTCACTCGTTATCTTCTGTTTAATCAGATACTTATACTAGGTGCTAGAGTCGCGGGGTGGGGAAGGGTTGGACAAGATATAGGGACAATTTAGAGCAGCTAGTTTACCTTGAATTTATATTTTTGGACCTCCAGCGCTGAGAGGAAAGTGTGCTAAGCACTAAGCCGCTATGGCGCTCTTGAGAGTTTGAATCGGTTTTCTTAATATATAAAAGAACATGCAAGTACCTTGACCAAATTCCCTTTATTAATGCAACACTTTTCTTATAACTTTAAGCTAGACTATTTTCAAATTAATAATAAATGACAACACAAGTTATGGCGGCACGGTGGTTAGCATGTTCGCCTCTCAGCGCTAGGGATTCCCGGTTCGAATCCCCATCTGGGTGGAGTTCCCATGTTCTCCCCGTGTCTGCGTGGGTTTCCTCCGGGTTCTCCGGTTTCCTCCCACAGTCCAAAAACATGGATCAAGTCAATTGAAATCTCAAACAAATTGTCCCATATAGAGTGTGTCTGTGTGAGTGAGTGTGGATGGGCATGGGGAACCCCACCGCAACCCTAATAGAAGATAAGCGGGAGATAATGAATAAATGAATGAACACAAGTTATCTGTTCACTTGAAAATTTTCGCTCTTTCCCCTACTGAGAAACTGTGGAGCAACTTATGAAAGGAGTGAGTTATGTACTATTTTAGTCATATTAACCCGTTACGGGGCACGGTATGCTGGTAAAATATGTCAACATGCTGGATTCAACCACAAGAGACAAACTATAAGCTTTATTTGTCATTTTTGTTTTTATTTTATTTAATCAAAAATATATAATGAGCAAGCAAGATACATTCTCAGGCATGTGCACATACAGTGTGTAGCACATGACGATACCTCAGGTGTGGGTGGCACGGTGGCTTAGTGGTTAGCACATTCGCCTCTCAGCACTAGGGATTCCCGGTTCGAATCCCCATCTGGGTGGAGTTTCCATGTTCTCCCCGTGTCCGCGTGGGTTTCCTCCGGGTTCTCCGGTTTCCTCCCACAGTCCAAAAACATGGATCAAGTCAATTGAATTCTCCAAATTGCCCCATATAGTGTGTCTGTGTGAGTGAGTGTGTGCCCAGCGATGGATTGGCGCCCTCTCCTGGGTGTACCTGCCCAGCGACCGAAACGTTCTCCCCTGGATGGGCATGGGGAACCCCACCGCGACCCTAATAGAGGATGAAGCGGGAGCTAATGAATGAAAGGATACCTCAGGTGGACATGTGACCCCTACAAACAGAAACACACGAACATTATATAGGGGCCGTGTAGATCAGCCAATTACCCCTGGCATACAGTATTTTGAGTTTTTAACATTCATTCATTCATTATCTCCCGCTAATCCTCTATTAGGGTTGCGGTGGGGTTCCCCATGCCCATCCAGGGGAGATCGTCTCGGGGGCTGGGCAGATATGGGCGCCAATCCATCGCTGGGCACACACTCACTCACACAGACACACTCTAAATGGGGCAATTTTGAGAATTCAATTAACTTGATCCATGTTTTTGGACTGTGGGAGGAACCCGGAGAACCCGGAGGAAACCCACGCAGACACGGGGAGAACATGGAAACTCCACCCAGATGGGGATTCGAACCGGGAATCCCTAGCGCTGAGAGGTGAATGTGCTAACCACTAAGCCACCGTGCCGCCCTGAGTTTTTAACATGCCTATTTTTTTTTAGTACTTAGAGCCATACAACAAACTATAAAAAGTAGTCCCTAACAGAATAAACTCAGTCACAGAATTTTTCACAAACTTTGTATACAGTAGTTAACCTGAAAATGTGAACAGACAGATTCAACTGTAAAAGGAAATGTGTGAAACTGATAGTTTGCCTTAATTGCACACATGAGCAATGCAGTAAACATAGATTAGATTAAAAATATGGGAGTGTCCCTCTGATGAGTACTTGAGCACTGGTACAATCATTTATTTTTCTTTGACTTTAAATAACAGCCCAAGATCATGACATAAAGACCAAAAGATCAAATCAACTGGCTTACTGTTTATAAAGACAGATTATCTTCTTCCTCTTTTTTCCCTTTTTTACCTTTCATAAAAATTCAAGGGCCACGGCTGCCTGTATGCTGCTTTTATCAGACAAAAAGAGGCTTTGCATCGATAACCTTATAAAATTACAATATTATTTTGGAAAATAACACTCACCAAAAATCCTGATAACATCTTGATTATTTGTACATAAAACCTATCCTCTTTTTTTATAGTGCCTGTTGGCACAGAGTGCACTATAGTGCCTCGTGGCACTAGTGATCTATTAGCCCTAAAACTTCAGCAAATCCTTCTTCTTGGAGAGGACACTTTGTCCTGTTAAAGAGCATCTTATTTTCAGTTGCTCTTAGAACTGGAATCAGCTCAGAGAGCATTTTATGTTCTAGACACCATAAGCAAATGTACATCTGCTCCTAAACCAGTTTAAAGTCCACAATGCGCACCCAAACCTGGCCTCACTCGAAAGATTGCCGCCAAGCCCCTGTAATGCTTTTTGGTATACCTATAGCCTCCAGACTGTGGTTAAGGGAATTTTTACAGCATTTCATAGCATCATCTGCTCCTTAGAAAGAAGTCACCTCGGACAGTCATTCGGCCAAGACACCCTTTAAGAGAATGAACCACCTAGACTCATTTTTCATTTTTTACTACTTGTTTTTTGTTTAATTAGTCGTTGTTATTTTTTTACATTTTTTTCTTCAATGTTATGTTTTTTTAAATAATAAAAATCCTTTCTGGGCCCATTAAGTGTAAGGGTTGGGAGTGCTAGGCCACTCCCCCCTGTCTTCTTATTTTCGGTTTTGGCCGTTCGAGGTTCCCGTAGGTAGGGCCCATCCACTAGAGCTGGGATTGGGTCCTACCTAATCACATGTGGCCTGCTGACTACCCTTAAAGCGCGCATGTGCCCTGAGTCAGCAGGCCAGCATTATATGTATATACTCTTACAGGCGTGGTAGGCGTTTCTTACGTTGGGCGCTTTGCCGTTGTTTGTTTGTTTTGTGTTTTGCTCCCGGCACGTCCCGCCTGGCCTTCAGCGGCGTTCCCGCTATTTCACCTAATAAAGGACCGCTTGTGTGCTTACCTGGTTGCCTGTCTCACTTCTTAACATCTCACGTCGACATAACACCGCGCAGCGCCGGCGATGGTCAGACGGCGCTTGTAAGATAATGCTGGCCTCTCAACCTCGCGAAGTCCAGGAGTCCTCGTCTGGGTAAGCGCTTCTTTTTTTTGTGTTATTTCCTCACTGTCACGTATCCCGTATTATTGGTCCGTCCCGGCAGTCGGTGGTTGTTCACCGCTTCGGAGGCCGCCATTAGCCGCGTGGTCCGACTGCAGCCTCAGCTGCATTAACCCGGCGCTAGCCTTGCCATTAGCCGCGTGGTCCGGCTGCAGCCTCGGCTGCATTAACTCGGCACTAGCCCCGCCAATAGCAAGTTCAAGTTCAAGTTATTTATTTATATAGCGCTTTTTACAGCAGTACATTGTCACAAAGCAGCTTTACAGAATGAAAAGCCTTTAAACCCCCAAAGAGCAAGCCGAAGCGACAGTGGCAAGAACAAACTCCCTTTTATGTTGTTATTCAAGGAAGAAACCTTGGGAGGACCGAGACTCAGTGGGGGACTCATCCTCCTTGAGCGGCCAGGCAGCAACAACAATGTAGGACAGCCATGTAGCCTTGCCATTAGCCGCGTGCCAATAGCCCATCCTCCGGCTCCAGCCTCGGCTGCATTATCTCGGCGCTAGCCCCACCAATAGCCCATTGGCCACAGTAGCTTGGCGCTAGCCCCGCCAATAGGTTTGCTGTAGTTCTCGTTCTCTGGAGGTAGGAGCAATAAGGGGAATTGACCGAGTATGGTGAGATCGTGCTCCCTCTCTCGGCTCCGATCAAGCTCCCGGCACCCTGCGACAGGGTGGCTTTGAAGCCACTTCCGTACACTATCAGCTGTCGCAGGGTGTTTGAATTGGTAAACAGTCGGGAGCTGTCGGACCGAGAGAGGGTGCAGTTCTACCTCTCCCGACTCCTGGGACCTGTGCTGAGGTGGGCCGAGGGCCTGGACTCGGTGAAAAGACAGCTTCACCGCGTGCGGGGCAGTATTCCGCCCTGCGAGCCGCTGCGCGAGCCACTGCATCAGCAGGCCGCTGTGAGCCGTCAGCGAGCCACCGCACGCCGTCTGTGAGCTGCTCCGTCCGGGTCTAGAGTTGCGTCGCGCCGCTAGCGCATCGCCGCTCGTCGTCAGGGAGTCCAGCAGCCCGCCCCTGAGCCGTGCTGTGCTGACAGCGATCCGCGCCGCGCCGCGCCACCTGCGCGTCTTGCAGGGTTCGGGGCATCGAGTCCATTGCGTCCCGTCCTGAGCCGTCCGTGTTCCGTTCGGGTTGCATCCGGTGCTCGGTTCCCGCCTCGGTAGACCAGGTAGACCTAGTACTGTGTGGGGTGGCTTTGGTACTGGCTCACTCTTTGTGTGTCCAGGAGGCGGTGAGGAATCAGGCGGAGAGAGAGAGCAAGGTGTCCAGTGGAGTTTAGGAGGGTCAGTCCAGTGGTCCGAAGGGAAGGCGGTGGTCACTGAAGATCCCCGTGTGGGACCACTTCACAGCCGCTCTGGTCCATGATCCGCCAGCGTTGGACTGTGTGCCTCTCGGCCGGTACCAGTTTAACCCTGCTCTGGACAGTTTGCCTGCCGCTCAGGCGACTAAGGGCCTGATTCCGGATACCCAGTATATGGACCAGGACTGTGTGGCGCTCGCGGACTGTGTCGGACTGTGTCGGACGGCGCTTGTAACATTAAGTTATTTGTACATTTTTTCATGCTTTTCAGGCTTGTACCTTGTTTGTATTTCTTTCCATTTTATTTATCATTAGTTTTAAGAAATGTAACATTTTATCATTAAGGTACAATTATGAGTTCTCTAGTCCTTGTTTTTTGTTGTTGTTGTTGTTGTTGTTGGTTATACACAACATTTTTTTGTTTTCCTTTGTTTGTTCCTGGTTTTTAGGATATATTAAATACTTTTAAACCATTTTTTAGTTTGTATTCCTTTGGACATCTAGAGCTTCCAAAGTTTTTGCATTTGTGACAGCTGGAGATGATCTTATGCATTACAGTTCTCTGTCTGCGTTTTTTTAAAGCCTCGTTTGCATGGGGAAATAAACAATATGGTTTTCTGACCCAGGCATGCCAATGCACGGTGCAAAGCTCAATGTGTTTGCACAACAACTGTTCAGAATGCCTTTCATTTACATTTACAGTTTGCCAGTATAAACAGCCAAGTGTGTGGAAATCTGTGTGTGCGTATAAGCAGAACATTAAGTGTGTGTGTGTATGTGTGTGTGTGTGTGTGTGTGTGTGTGTGTGTGTGTGTGTGTGTGACCTTAGAGAAAGGGAGAGAGTGAGAGTGTTTAGATGTTCATATGTTGTGAATTATAATACAAGTTTTTTTTCTATTATTGTCTTATAATAGAAAACTATAAACAAAATTTAATGCACAATAATAATAATATTACACAGACTAAAATAAAATAAAACGTTTGTATTAATGATGGATTTGATGGAGCTTTGTATGGTAAATTTATATTAAAAATTATTTTTTTAAAAACTATTAAAAAATAGTCTTTGCATTTTTGTTTTCCTTTTATTAATTTATATGTCATTGCTGATTTTCATTGTTTTTAATTTCTTTTTATGTTTTTTAAAAGCCCAAAAAAACTTTTGATGTTTCTTTTAGTTCTTAATTTTTGGATTTCACTATCCCCAGGATCCTGCTTTATAATTTTTTTCTTACTTAAATAGATTTACTGACAAAACTTTCACCATAAACTGTTATACCATGGACACAACGGAAACGTTTGCATTAGTAAATTGGACACTCTTCAGGTATCATGTGGTACTTCATAACAGTTTTATAGTTCTATTTTGTTAATCTGTCAAGCTCATATCATTCATGAGTTACCTTGTTTGACATATAGTTTATCCTTATTTACTGCTAATTTCTGGAATGCCATTATTTAATTATTTAATTTGTATTTTTTAGGACTCATGTCAGTATAGTGAATATATACTTTCACATTTTAAATTTGGCTTCAAACAAATCCAAATCCAAATTATAACTTCAGTGTAATTTAAAGTGAGTACCATAATTATTAGCCTGCTGCATTTAATGATATCCTGTTTAAGGGCCAAAAACTCCCTTGTGTGTGTTTTTTTTCAGTGAACTGTGTATGAGCTCCACAATAGCTGGCTGCGTTTCAAAGACTGTATTAAAAAAGTACAGATGTCTATCCGCTTCCCACTCCTAAGACATTTGAACCCCAAAACACTTATTAAAAAACTTATAAAATTTTATATAAAATCTAATATAAGACATTCATGGCATTTCAAGGGTCAAATTGCATTTTTTTTATCAGATCATTCATTCATTCATTCATTCATTCATTATCTTCCGCTTTATCCTATATTAGGGTCGCGGGGGGGTTTCCCATGCCCATCTAGGGGAGAACGATTCGGGCACTGGGCAGATACACCCAGGACAGGGCACCAATCTATCGCTGGGCCCACACTCACACACACAGACACGCACACAAACACACTCTACATGGGGCAACTCAATTGACTTGATCCATGTTTTTGGACTGTGGGAGGAAACCGGAGAACCCGGAGAAAAACTACCCGAAACAAGTCATCAAAACCTATAAGAATATTTTTTAAATGACCATTTGTTGTACACACCTTTATAATGTAAGGATGCACTTCTGTTAGAAGTGTGATTCTGAGATGCACCACTCCCAATATCCAACCAATAAGCTCTAAAAACACTATAACTTTGCAATAAGGTCAACAATGAAAGGCAATAGTGGATAGTGGATTAAGGATATTATTATTCATAGCTATGGTTGCCATGTGACCTGAAAGCTAGTTCCATGTTAATTATAGTGTGGGGGAGCTGACTGTATTCATTTACTGGTTGCTTTATTTCTTCCTCCTGTTCAAACCAAAGGATGAGGCATGTAATAGGAAGCTCTTTTTCACGTTAAATCATTGAGTCATGATGGAGCTGAAACCAAAAGTCCTCATTCTAGAGGATCATTTTACTTAGTATACTCCTGTATGGTGGATGAAATTATTTAAGATTTCCATGGCTGTTTCAGGACTTGCAACATACCATAGTTCAAATCAAACTCTTAAATATGATATCCCATTTGCAGTGCTCTCTACAAGAACTGTTAAAATGGCTAATTGGTGCTTTATATGGGTTCTGTTTTAAAATCCCAAAAACGTGAGTCACAGTAGGACTGCAAGTTTTTTTTATTATTATTTTATCCACAGTACTTCCCTTGTGCTCAGGATAGCAAGTCTCAAACTGTACAGAAACATGTTTATTTTCAATTTAGGATTTTTATTATTGTCTCCCAAATGTGCAAGAATACAAGATAAAAATATAATCTAAATCTAATCTAGTTATATAAACACATATGACTGGGCCTGTGAAACAGAATACTGGCTTTGTGAAACAGAATTTTGTTTGCATTCCATATACCACATGTTATGTAAATGACCATAAAGTGTCCTTGTATCCTTATGACCACAAAAGAACATCTAAAAAGTACAGTTACAGTTACATCCCTTGTACGTATGGCTGCCGTTGCGATTCCATCTTTATTGGTACATTTATTCAGATAAATAAAGTACCCGGGGATTTTGACAATATATAAAGAGTTTGTACTCCATTCAGTGATGATTTATTAAATGCAATTGTGAACAGTTTGGGATTCGGGAGAAAAATGCCAATAACTTGTCCTTTACTATAGTTTTTATGTCACATATATGAATATCAAATTCTCTAAATAATGTGTTGTTTTTCCTGCTTGTGGCATTTGATGTTTGTGGTTTAGTCATATTACTGTTAGTGCTATACCTAGGATAAGTGACACACATGGTCTATATGGGTAAACATGTGCCCGCAGACACCGTGTAGGCTATCACTGTAAACTATCTGGTTCTCTGGTTCTCTAGAAGTGTTAGTCCACTTTAGTATGTTCTCTGATAATCAGGTCCCCCACAGAAAAGGCATTAGGGTGGTGGACGATTCTCAGTACTACAATGATACTGACATGATGTTAGTATGTTAGTGTGTGTTGTTCTGGTAGGAGTGGATCAGACACAGCAGGGTAGCTGGACAGATACTAGTGCACCAGTCAAAACATACAAGTGTCTGATCCACTCGTACCATCATCCACCCCCCACCCCCGCAATAACACCTGCTCCGTGGGGTTCCTGATCATCAGAGAACAGAGTGAAGGATCAACAAACCTACAAAGTATGTAAAGAAAAAGAAGTACAGAACTACAGAAGCTAACTGTACAACTACAAAGTCCATTTGTATGGTGAGTGCAGAAGCAATAAACTGTACTGTACTGTACTGGTAACCTGTCTGGTGAATGGATATCATCCCATTTTATTATCTTTCACTTAATCATGTAATAAGTTTGCAGTGGGATTCCCCATGCCCATCCAGGGGAAAATGGTTCAAGCATTAGGCAGATACACTTAGGAAAGTGCACCAAGTTCATCATTCGGCACACATTCATTCACACAGACACAAACGCACTATATAGGGGCAAATTAGAGCAGCCAATTTGCCCTGAATATAGGTTTTTTGGACAGTGGAAGGAAACCAGAAACTGTCAAAACCCACGCAAATCCTGGGCGGATGGGGAACATGGAAACTCCACCCAAATAATGTAGCGCTTAGCTAGTTATTGGGGTTAGGAGCCCCACAATTTGTTTCAACTGTTGTTATACCTGAAGCCTATTACAGTTACCAGCAATAAGTGTATATAGGATCTCCTGAGTGACAGAGTGTCACACCCCCTACCGTTGACGTCCCACGGGCAGGTGCCGCTGTGCGTGGGGCGTCACCGGAATAATAAATGGCACGCTGATTGTCCCGTGTCCGGGCTCCACCTCCCTCCTCCTTCCCATATTCGGGACACGCGTGTCGGAACGTCTCGGGTTAGGTTAAGATCGGTTTGTGTAAGAGCTAATTGCCCCTCTGTTAACACTATTTGTATTCTCTGTCTCAGTGACCTGGCTCTTTTCTCCAGAGCTTGGATCGTAAGTTGCACCAGGGCACCTGCACCAGGGCTGACAGTTCCCAGACCTGCGGACTCTGCCCCGTCCCTTTGTTTGCTACCTGCCGCACTTTTTGTTCTGGCGGGAGCACTGCGCGCCACTCAGGACTGCAGCGCGTATCCCGCCGCATCGAGTATTTCTTTTAAGCTCCTGTGGTGCAAAGGTAACTGTACGTCATATACTAAACTGGTGCTTACTCCGAACTCGACCCGTCTCGCCTCCATCCTTCACCGGCATAACAGATTCCGACACCAATAAAGCAGCGGCCAGTTACCCAGATGTTCTGCTCCTGGCCATTTGGGAACAGGGCAGGTTCTTGGGGGAACTATGCCACAAACTCGGAGAGGTTACCCCGGCGCTTTAAAACCTGGCAGAGCACCAAGGGAATCTGGATGGGGAGCTCGCACATCTGCATGCTGCGACGACCAGCGTACCCTCCCCGGAGGTGTTCCTCCCGACTCCCGACTGTTCTCCTACCCCGCAGGCATCCTGGCCCATGTCTCCCCCGTAGCATTATGACGGGCACCCCGATTCCTGTGGGACCTTCCTGCTCCAGTGCGATCTGTTCTTCACGAGCCATGGGCACTTCACGGATCAACAGCGGATCGCCTTCATTCTCGCTCACCTGCGAGGGAAGGCAGGTGAATGGGGTGAGTCGGTGTGGAATGCGGGCTCGCGAGAGAACACCGATTACCACGCCTTCTGGGGGATCTTCCGCTCCACGTTCCACCACCCCAACCAGGGACGCTCCGTGGGGACTCTGCTGATGAGGCTGCGCCAGGACGCACGCTCCACAGCGGAGTACGCTTTGGAATTCCGCACGCTCGCAGCACGCAACGGATGGAATGACGCTGCCTTGATCTCGCACTTCTGGGAGATGTTACGACCAGAGGTACAGATACTCCTCACCGTGTGCGACCGCAACTGCATGCTCAACACCTTAATTTTTGGATTGCCAGCTTGACCAGCTCATCGCGTGCCGCCTGCCCTCCGACAACGGCGATCCCCATGCAGGTGGACGCTGCACAGCTGTCATCCGCAGAGAAGCGGCATCGCCGGCACGACGCCTTGTGCATGTACTGTGGGGAACCCAATCATCAGCTCTCCACCTGCCGGGTGTGTCCCGCCCATGGTTCCTCGATGTCCAGAGCCTGTAAGGACTCGGTAAGCCCTTGATCATCCGCGGGAGGTTTGTTTACGCTGCCAGACACGCGCCTCAGTGGGGGAGCCGCAACGAGTCTGCGGGGTGGACTGGTCTCCGGCTCATCCTGGGAGCGTTACGGGAAGTACAGAAATGGTGACTCTGAACATTAATGATTTGCACACCGAAGAGTTGTCGTTCTTTCTCATCTCCCACATCTGTTATTATTCTAGGTTTACCCTGGCTGCAGAGGCACGACCCCATTATCTCCTGGTCTGGCAAGCAGATTTTGCATTGGTCCTTGTTTTGCTAATCTTCGTGCATCAGTCTATCAAGGTCTGCGCGGTGTCAGCCGCGGTTGCGCAAGAGGTCCTTCCTGCGGGGGTTCCCGCGTGTTATGCCGATCTGGGGGAGGTGTTCAGCGCTGGCGAAGCCTTGCGGGTACCCCCGCATCGCGATTATAACGGCCTCATCGAGTTGGTCGAGAACGCCAAATTACCTTGGGTTAGTCCGTATCCCCTTACCGCCGCAGAGACCAGGGCCATGCGCGAGTATATCACGGAGTCATCATTCGTCCCTCTACCTCTCCTGCTGCCTCAGGGTTCTTCTTTGTCCCGAAGAAGAATTCCGAGCTCCGCCTGTGCATCAATTACCGGGGTCTTAACCAGGTTAGACGGAAATACGGAAATATGCGTCCCTCCCTTATCATCCCGTCAGCGTAGGAATGTTTAGGTCAGGCCGCCGTCTTTACTAAATTAGATTTCCGCAACGCGTATAATTTGGTTCGCATCAGGGAGGGAGACCAGTGCGAGTATCTGGACCAGTGTGTGATTGTTTATTTTGATGACATCCTTGTGTATTCCACTAATATCCACGAACACCATACTCAGGTATGCGCCATCTTGCGCCACCTCTTACAGCACCAGCTATACGTATGGGCAGAAAAATGCGAGTTCGACCGCACTCGGGTGGAGTTCCTGGGGTACACCATCTCACGCGCAGGGTTGCAGATGGAGGGCGGTAAGGGGTGTGCCATCCAGGAATGGCCTGTGCCCTCCACTTTACGTGAGGTACAGCGGTTTTTGGGTTTCACTAACTTCAATCAATCAATCAATCATTCATTATCTTCCGCTTATCCTCTATTAGGGTCGCGGTGGGGTTCCCCATGCCCATCCAGGGAAGAACGTCTCGGGCGCTGGGCAGATAGACCCAGGACAGGGCGCCAATCCATCGCTGGGCACACACTCACTCACACAGACACACTCTAAATGGGGCAATTTTTGAGAATTCAATTAACTTGTTCCATGTTTTTGGACTGTGGGAGGAAACCGGAGAACCCGGAGGAAACCCACGCAGACACGGGGAGAACATGGAAACTCCACCCAGATGGGGATTCGAACCGGGAATCCCTAGCGCTGAGAGGCGAACGTGCTAACCACTAAGCCACCGTGCCGCCCGTTTCACTAACTTCTACAGGAAATTCATTCACGCCTTCAGTTCCGTGGTCACGCCCATTACGGCACTATTAAAAGGCAAGCCTAAACGGTTAGTCTGGACCGAGGAGGCCGAGAGGGCTTTCGGTGAATTGAAGCAGTGGTTCTCCTCTGCCCCACTTCTGGCACTCCCTGACCCAGACAAACCACCTCCTGTCACAGCGGTCCGGGAGCCCGACCCGAGTCCGTCCCATAGCCTTTTTCTTCTGTAAGTTCTCCCCGGCGAAGCGAAACTACTCCATCGGAGGCTGGGAACTCCTGGCTGTCAAACTCGCGTTTGAGGAGTGGCACCACTGGCTCATGGGTGCTAACTTGCCGTTCGTGGTGATCACTGAACACAAGAACCTCCAATACTTGAAAAATGCATGGAGGCTCAATGCGCATCAGGCGCGCTGGTCACTCTTTTTAATAGCTTTGATTTCATCTTTTCCTATCGTCCGGGTAAAGCCAACGGGGTAGCAGATGCATTATCCCGCATTCACGACACGCGAGACCAGGATCCGCAGTTTAACACTCCCATCCTGCCCTCTCACTGTTTCGTTCATGCCCTGCATTAGGACTTCGATGCACAGGTGCGTCAGAGCCTGGGGAACTCCGCCGCCTCAATGTCTGAGTGATCGCCTATATGTCCCAGATCGGTTTCGCATAAGAATTCGGCTTATTACGTGGGCACACACATCACTATGCAGTGGTCACCTGGGTGAGGCACGCACGGCGGAAATTATCTGCAGGAAGTACTGGTGGGAATCACTGGCTAAAGACGTACATGAGTTCGTGAACTCCTGCTCGTTGTGCGCCTTATGCAAAACACCCAGAACGCTGTCGGCTGGCAAATTAGTGCCTCTGCCGGTGCCGGCACGGCCATGGTCTCACATCGCCGTATATTTCGTGACGGACCTTCCTGTGTCCGCTGGCTTTAACACCATTTTAACCATCTGTGACCAGTTCTCGCGCACCTTAAAGTGCCTACCCTTTTAGGGGCTCCCATCCGCATTCCAAACCACTGAATTACTCTTCCAACATGGGTAGGCACTGGGTGCAAGGATCTGCCTCCAATATATAGGGTCGCCTCGCTTTTGGACTCTCGTAGATGAAGTAGACAGTTACAGTACATGGTTGACTGGGAGGGGTTTGGTCCCGAGGAGCAAATTTGGGTGGCAGCAGAGGACATTTTGGACTTCACGCATCATTGCAGAGTTTCATGCGCGCTTTCCGGACCGCCTTGCTCGTAGGCCCAGGGGTCGTCGTCGCCGCTGGTGTAAATTCAGATCCACCAAATCCTCTGTCCCTGGAGGGGCCCATAAGGGGGAGGGTAGTGTCACACCCCCTACCGTTGACGTCCCACGGGCAGGTGCCGCTGTGCATGGGGCGTCACCGGAATATTGAATGGGCATGCTGATTGTCCCGTTTCGGGGCTACACCTCCCTTGGGGATTATTTAAGACTCGGGACACGCGTGTCGGAACATCTCTGGTTAGGTTAAGACCGGTTTGTGTAAGAGCTAATTGCCCCTCTGTTTACACTATCTGTATTCTCCGTCTCAGTGACCTGGCTCTCTTCTCCAGAGCTTGGATTGTAAGTTGCACCAGGGCACCTGCACTAGGGCTGACAGTTCCTGGACCCGCGGACTCCGCCCTGTGCCTTTGTTTGCTACCTGCCGCGTTTTTTGTTCTGGCGGAAGCGCTGCACGCCACTCGGGACTGCAGCACGTATCCTGCCGCTTCGAGTATTCCTTTTAAGCTCCTGTGGTGACTGTACGTCATATAATAAACTGGTGCTTACTCCGAATTCGACCCGTCTCGCCTCCATCCTTCACCGGCATGACACAGAGCTGGAACAATGCCACCCGTTGTGTTATTTTTTTTTATAAGGGGTGTGTCCATGTTTAACTAGCCCTTCTCCTATTTATGTTCAGCACAAAGCCCTGTTTCGGCGGCACGGTGGCTTAGCGGTTAGCACATTCGCCTCTCAGCGCTAGGGATTCCCGGTTCGAATCCCCATCTGGGTGGAGTTTCCATGTTCTCCCCGTGTCTGCCTGGGTTTCCTCCGGGTTCTCCGCTTTCCTTCCACAGTCCAAAAACATGGATCAAGTTAATTGAATTCTCAAAATTGCCCCATTTAGAGTGTGTCTGTGTGAGTGAGTGTGTGCCCAGCGATGGATTGGCGCCCTGTCCTGGGTCTATCTGCCCAGCGCCCGAGACGTTCTCCCCTGGATGGGCATGGGGAACCCCACCGCGACCCTAATAGAAGATAAGCGGGAGATAATGAATGAATGAATGAAAGCCCTGTTTCCATGTATTATGCTGACTGCTGCTTTGGCATCTTATTTCCAAAAATGCTTGTCACTTGCCACTTGCCACTTGCCAACTTACCAATTGTTTGCTGGTGATCTCATATGCAACTAAATTTGTTAACATTCAAGTAGTAGTAGTTCTTTTCCTAAATTGTAATCCTGCTTATCTTTATTTTGCACATATTGTCGAAAGCTTGTTTTTAATATTTACTTTTCACTCAGCTGTAATTCTAAATTATATCAATCAACCCCTTCCTCCTATGAGATAATGAAAAGTTATCATATTTAATTTAATTTTACTTTACTTTTTAAATATACCTGTAAATGTGTGTACATGTTTACGTGTGTGTGCGCATGTTTGCGTGGATACTTCCTGGCTGTAAACAGCACGCAAAAAGACAAAAAGGCCTGAGGTGAAGACTCCATGGCCTGACTCACACAGACACTGAGTGCAGACACCCTTTTAAGCACGTCTGCAAAGTACAGACACTACACACACATGCATGTTTATGTGTTTAAGGGCAAGTACGTAAATCTTTTTATTAAGACCTAAGGGCATGAGTACTTAATTTTAGATCATCTGATGATAACTAAACTGACAGATGTTTGGTTTTTGGCTATTTAGTTTTAGCAAGCCCAGAACACCATGATGTTTTTAAAGCAAACAATCACACATGCACAAACACTATATATATTGTTTGCAGTAGCAGGTATAAAAATATCTGAATTACAAACTGATGGTAATTATATTTTGTCCATGAATACTAATTATTCATTCATTCATTCATTATCTTCCGCTTATCCTCTATTAGGGTCACGGTGGGGTTCCCCATGCCCATCCAGGGGAGAACATCTCGGGCGCTGGGCAGATAGACCCAGGACAGGGCGCCAATCCATCGCTGGGCACACACTCACTCACACAGACACACTCTAAACAGGGCAATTTTTGAGAACTCAATTAACTTGATCCATGTTTTTGGACTGTGGGAGGAAACCGGAGAACCCGGAGGAAACCCACGCAGACACGGGGAGAACATGGAAACTCCACCCAGATGGGGATTCGAACCGGGAATCCCTAGCGCTGAGAGGCGAACGTGCTAACCACTAAGCCACCGTGCC